>JACEIK010002104.1:129718-224750 GCA_018107945.1 Datura stramonium | reverse complement strand
ATTTCATTTTGATGTGTATGCATTGTTAGACCCAGGGGATATATTGTCTTTCATCACTCCTTATGTTGCTATTAGATTCAGAGTCAGTCCCAAAATCCTGCCAGAGCCCTTCTCAACCTCTACTCCCATTAGTGAGTCAGTTTTAGCTCGTCGAGTGTATAGAAATTGCCCTATCATGATTCTTTAGAAAGTCACCTTAGCCGACCTAGTGGAGTTAAATATGACTAATTTCGATGTTATATTTGGTATGGTTTGGTTACATGCATTTTATGCCTCAGTCAATTGTAGAACCCGTATAGTACAATTTTGATTTTTGGGTGAACTAGTTCGAGAGTGGAAGGGTAGTTCAGTTGTTCCCGTAGGTCGCTTTGTTTCCTATCTCAAGGCTAGGAAGATGATCTTTAAGGGTTGTGTGTACCATCTAGTTCGGGTTAAGGATGGTACGTCTGAGATCCTGACTCTTTAGTCAGTTCCTGTAGTATGTGAGTATTCCGAGGTGTTTCTAGATGATCTAATAGGAGTTCCTCCCAAGAGAGAGATTGACTTTGGTATTAACCTTCTCCATGATATGCAACCTATATCCATTCCTCCTTACCGAATGGGTCCAGCCGTGCTAAAAAAGTTGAAAGAATAGTTGAAGGATCTCCTAGATAAGGGTTTCATCATGCCTAGTAAATCCCCATGGGGTGCTCCAGTCTCTTTTCCTGAAAGAAGGATGGTTCCCTTAGAATGTGCATTGATTATCAATAGTTGAACAAGGTCACGATCAAGAATAAGTATACCCTCCCTAAGATTGATGACGTGTTTGACCAGCTTCAGGGTGCTAAGTACTTCTCAAAGATAAACCTCAGATCCAGCTACCATCAGCTCAAAGTTAGGGAGAGTGACATCCCGAAGACAACCTTCAGGACTCGGTATGGTCACTAAGAGTTCATATTTATATCTTTTGGACTAACGAATTGTTACACCCCGTAAATTTCCGGCACATAGATGGCCTATTCGCGTGTTGGTTAAGAGTATTTGAAATCCATACATGCTAGAAAAAGGCCCGAGGAATGATCGGACAAGCGCCAAGTCGGCGCGTCGCAAGGACAAATACGACTTATAAATCGCATTCCAGGAATGCGACTTATAAATCGCATTCCCTGAATGCGACTTATAAGTCCCAAAGTATATAAGCCCCACTTCGGTTTTAAGTTCATTACTTATATTAAACTTCAAGAACGCGAGGAAACGAGAGAGACGAAGAGGGTGAATATGTTATCGTATGGATTACAACGCCAAAGGTAGTCCAAATCCAAATTACGTCGGTACCAGGTATTTAGCAAGGGGGTATTCCTACGGATTTTGTTTCGCGAAATAGGGCCGACGAATCGTCGAGCTACCGGACTAAGGTAAGTAGAATTGCTCCAAACTAGTGTCTATGTGCTCCTAGTAGTAAAGTGAATACTTCTCCTTACGGACTTACGAAAAATAGCAAGTTTTCGACCGTCTTTCGATAAGCCTAAGTTTAGACGATAATTATATCGAAAGTGACGTTGTCCTTCAGAATAGTATTATGTATTGAGTACTAATTGACGTGTATATGAATGCAGGTTGGAGAATTGGTTGGGTGCCGATCGAGCCTCGTCAGACGGTCGAATAACTCGAGGTTAAGGTGTGTAAAGTAGTTTTCTCGGCAAGTTAGAGGTTTTAGCCGTATAAATCATAGTAAACTCTGTAATTGAATTCTCGGAGTTGAATGTTGAGTATTGAGTAAGTTTAATAAATCTGGTTTGCGTTGCCGTATTATCGTATTCAGTCAGAAAGATAGAAAAGCATGCGGCAAAGGGCGAGTTAGCATTCAGTTCGAGTATAGCCTATTGTATGATTAACTTAAGCATGTTGTAGAATAAAGAAACAGATTTTCCAGAATAAAAGTTAGTAAAGTAAAATGAGATGACAGGAACGGTTTTATGGCTACGGACTAGCCATTGGACGGATGAGATATTGGCTATAGCCATTCGGGCAGAATAGTATCCACGGCTACGGTGTAAGCAGTTAAATAAAGATTTCAGAATCGGTATAATCGTTAAAGAACCAGTTTAATGCAAGAAGAGATCGAATAAGAAATCGGATTTTAGATAGTCTTTTTCGGTTATACATGCTTGCTATTTATATGTGCTATTTGTTTGTTGAGACTTAGTGTGGCGTAAGGGCCCCTTATTGAGCGTCTCGCACACTTTGGGTTGGTAATCATGTCGCCTTTAGAGGGAAGTGGGTTTACGTCACTCAAGGGTTGGCATGCCGTCCCAGCTTGGACAGAAGATGGGATGAAGCTTTCCCAGTATTAATCGATCGGCACTAAGTGCAGAAAGCGTACTGTTGAGTTTGTGTCAGTGCATCCGGTACGGATATTCCTTTTTGAGCAGTTCCGAGCAGTGCAGTCTACGTTACAGATAGCCTTGTTGAGTTTGTGTCCATGAAGCGAGACCCTGTACGGTACAGTCTGTCTAAGTCCTCAGGACAATTTGCAGTTCTTCTTTCTTAGACCCTTAACTTTGGCCAGGAGACCAGTAGAGGAGCTCTTAGTGAGCAGATGAGTGGAGTGACTTATTTTTGGCTGGTTTTGACCCAGGTAGAGGTATATAGATTGTTTGCTTGTGGCGCCCATCCGGCTTATAGGGGTTGGTATTGGCTCTTGCTTACTTGTATATCTATTTATGTGCTATATACTGGCTACTAGAACGTAGGGCCGTAAGGTCTACAGGTACGCCTCTGCCTTATCAGTACACAAAGCAGTTAGTTCATGCTCCCGGCTTCTTGATTCGATTATCTCTGCCATACAAAATTGCTAGTTATGCTATCTATATTCGGTTGTTCCAGTTATATTATTTAGGTGGCTTTGCATACTCGGTACCAACGGTACTGACACCCGTGAGGGCAGCATTACTTGCCTGCAGGTACTCATAGACGAGGAGGAGATCTCTCGTGATTCCATCCGGCTATTGAGTCATCGGCTCCTGTCATCAGGAGTCGATTTCCCGAGAGGTGTAAGCTCTTTTCCTTTTGTTGTACGGTATGGGTAGGTGGGGCCACTGTCCCAATCCATTTCTATTATTACTTATAGAGGCTTGCGGTGTATGTGTTTGTCTCCACAGTCGATTGAGCCGATTTCATTGTGAGGTACATGCAGTTTGTTATAGGTTTGTTTAGTATTCGGTTTATGTTGGTAGGTGTGGGGCCTTAGTTTGGCAGTAGTGGTGACCTTGCAGGTCGTAGCTTTCAGTTTTCCCTATGGTAAGTTTCAGATGACTGAAACTGACATGGTGGCCTTGTCGCGCATAGGTTCCTTGATATTAGAATGTTTCGGTTATTTGTTGATGCTTTCACGGGTGGCTATAGGCCAGTTGGCCGGGGAGAACATGTTTGTCGTTATATAGCCCTTTGTTTCCAATAACTGAGATAGAGCTAGCCGGGCACCGGTGGCACCTAGTCCAGCAGTTAGTAGTCGGGTCCGTCTAGGGCCTGGGTGCCCAGTCCTTTTCCCCGGGCGGGGCGTGACAAACTTATTGCTTGGAGACGGAGCCGTGTCGAGTGCGCAAGCCGTGCTAAGTAAAGTCTTGTCTATGGATGTGTTTGCACCACATACTATGGCGAGGGCTTTCTGAGGGCATGATAGGATGGTTACTCTTCTTTTTAGTCGGTCGTATAGGCGGTACGGTATAGGGCGGAGTCCCGGGCAAACTTACCGTATTCTTTGATTACGGATACAAAGGCGGTCAGTACCTATCACAAGCGGAAGATCGGATAGCAACGAGAAGGGCATCGGCCGGTTACAAGATACTTATAGCGGGAGGAGGTACGAGAGACCTCCCAGTGATACCTTCTCAGTACTATTCCCGGTATACGTTGATAGCAGAGGAATAGGAAGTCGAAGTATAATGTACATACAGGTTGATTTATTTATTAGCTATATAAGATTTGATTAAGATTACGGACAGGGTGAGACTATCGAGATGAGTATGAGAAAGAGAGAGGAAATGGGATTCCCAAATCATCTTTTCGAGATGTGAGTACGGATTATATGTTTATATTTGTTGCAATAAAAAAGAATTATTCACACCCTCTTGAGCCTTAATTCAAATCTGGGAAAAAGGCATAAGGTGGTAGAGGCTACCCAAAAACAAGTAGTAGTGAAGATAGATTGATTAATTCCATTAAGTGTTAGTGAGCGTAAAGAGCACGTAAGGCGCTGTAGCTCACCACGAGCGGGGGTAAAGACCTGTTAGTGAAGAATGCCTAATAATAGTCAAGTTTGAAGTGAAAAGGCCAAGTCCGTCATATATGCTAACAAACAACAAGACACGCACCTGCAAGATAATAGATATGGTCCCGGTTACGTCTTTGAAGGTAGAGGAGGTCATTTGAATCGAGATGGGTTTGACTATAAGCCGAGGAAAGTATAGGGTGAGGCACACGATCGGTAATCTGTATTAACAATGAAGGCGGGTACCTTGAACCCCCGAGCTCGGCTCAAGTGAGATGAGGGAGAAAGCGAATACACACACTAGATTTTGTGGGAAATTAGAATCACCCCCAAATTGATAGAATATCATATTAGGACAAGCCTCGGGCGCGGTTAGAGACGGTAAGATTGTGGTTCAAAATGCCGCAGTATGTCCACCTATGGAGAAGTTAAGAGAGTACGTACAGCGACTCTAATCTAGTGTGGCCTAGAGATAAGACCTTGAGACAGTCGTGGGCTCTCAATATAATGCCAAGTAAGGCCTCAGATTCGAATGTTGACTCCACATCCCAAGAATGGCGAAATTTCAAACAGCGGAGACCATAATTAAAGTGTGTATATACATTACTTCAGGGCATGTGGTGAAGTACAATGAAATGATAAGAAGGCAGGAGGTATTATTGGAATATAGAGCGATATCATCATGTACGGTATGAAATTTAGCAAAGTGTGTCGGAGATTACGTATCCTCTGAGAATTAGGTATAGCATTGTACGTAGTTATTGATATATATATATGTACAGATAATAGATATGTTGTGAGCAGCTGCCAATAGGGGTTACAATTACAGATGCTGATAGTGCTAGGAAGCATATCTGATTGCCTTTGCGGGACCCCTTGCCAAAAGAGAAAGAAAAGAAGGGGCAAGTTAAGTGTGATTTACGTATGAATCCATAGAAACTGTCTCAGTTCTCAATTATTAAGTTAACAGACTTATATGTTGTTGCCAGTTCTAGGTTTTAGAAGCTTACAAGAGTTAGTAACCTAGAATTGGTAGTTAGATGATAGACGCGGTTGGACGGTCCCTGATCCAGGCAGCGCACATTATGATGCACGAGGAAGCATCCCTAAAGATCGGTAACATTAGTGCATGTGCTAGAACCAGAATTCAGAGACCGAATAGGCATACTTGAGAGATTAGCAATACGAATTTTTCGAGTATGTTAAGTGGCCGTACATCATTTTCGACCTTGTAGGGGAGAGTCGGCCTTAGTCAACCTACTTGATTATTACGTGAAACACCCCGCAAGTTAGTCGGCCGACCATCCCGGTCAGGCAAACCCGTGGGCACCCCAAGGAAGGGTCTACATGTCGGTAGTCGAGTGGCAGACTAGTACTTCATTTGGTTCTCATAAGATATTCGAATACGAGCTGCTGAAGCGGTGCTACAGAATAGCTTAGGCGAGAATTTCCCCGGAGAATAGCCGGTATAAATCGAAGTGGATACGCACAAGGCGTGAGAAATTGGTGGTACTCTTGCTATGCAGTGTTTACTAAGACTAAGAGATCAGTAGACTCCCCGTGAAGATCGGAGATTGATCGGCTTGGGAGTAAGTAAGCCCCGGCTTTACGATTGTTCAAGTAGAATAACAAAAGCGATTGGAATGCCCACAACTCCCGATTATGTATGAACTTCTGAGGATGCTCGAGTAGAACGTTTAGGGCATTTGTTGGTTACTGCCACATTCGAGTCATTCGGCAGCTATTCGATTATTCAAGGTTATGCGGCCAAATTGTGGGATCTCATGATCAATATCGGGATCTCGGTCGGATGAAGGCACGAGGTGTGCAAACAGTCGTCTGAGTTATCGACAACAAGTAACCTTAGCATGTGGCGAGAAGGCCAGATAAGCTCTAGCTACACCGGTAAACTACCCATCGGTCACTTGAAGCCACGAGAACAAGCGGTATGACCCGTCAATTATATGCTGACTCTCTAAGTATGAATATGTTGTATCGTCAAGAAGAGATAATGAAGCGGCAAACGCCCTTAGCTATAGATCTATTAGTGTAGCGTATTTGCAGCCGAGCAATGGGGGTGGTTAGGAAGATACATCAATTAATCAATTTAGCCGTTCGTGTAACAAAATGAAGGACAACGAGCGTGAGTGAGAACACCGTAGTGTCGTCGTGTAGTTGTGGAGGCAAAGGAACGGCAATATGAGGATCCAGACCCCGATCCGACTTAAAGATTATATCATAAGGTAAAGTGCAGTTTTCGAGATAGCTGAGGACGAAGTCTTTGTTATGCAAAATATATGTGTTCCAGATGTTTAGGGCCTCCGCCCAGTTATGAGCGAGGTACATTGTGCTCGTTATTCTCCACCGGCCCATGACGAAAATGTACCATGATATCAAAGGAAACTCTTTGGTGGCCGAGGTATGAAAAGAGAATTGTTGAATTTGTGATGTCCTAGCACCCAGCAGTGAAAGCAAAACATCGAAACTAGGCGGGTTAACTCGGGACATAGTTGTGCCTCTCACGGAAATGGGAAGTAGTGAATATGGATTTTATGGTAGGGGATTACCCCGTGCCGGACACTTAGACACGACTCTGCTCCAGCAGGATAGTGACAGTTGACAAATCGGCTCATTTCACACTTGGTAAGAACCACCTTCTCAGTAGAAGATTATGCCGAGTTGTATATCAGAGAAATAGTCGGATTGCACGGAGTGCTAGTATCCATCATTTCCTCTGAGGAGGAGCGTAGTTTACGGCTAGATTTTGGCAATGTTCATAGAGGTTTGGGTACCGCAGTTGATTTAAGCACGACGTTCCACCCTCGACCAGATGAGACAGTGAACACTTCGAGACGCTCGAAGACATCTTGGCGTATAGTGCCTGGGCCACAGTGGTAGGCGGGATGAGCATTTATCTCCAATCGAGGTTTGCTTATAATAATAGCTATCCTTTCGGCTATCCGGATAGCGCCTTTCAAGGCATTATACGAGCGAAAATGCAGATCGCCGGTTGGTACAGTTTGAAGTAGGGGAATCGGCGTTGATTGGAGCCAAGTATTGTTCGGCGAGTCGGTAGAAAAAGGTAAAACTTATCGAACGCCTGCGGCGCACGGCGCGAGAAATCATATGCGGATGTGCGGCGAAACACGGAATTCGATGTGAATGGTTTGGGTATTTTGAAAGTGTCTCCGATGAGGGTGATGAGATTTGGCAAGAAAGGTAAGCTCGGTCAAGATTCGTCGAACCTTATCGGGTCCCGTCGAAGAATAGGCCAGTGGCGTATGAATTGTTGCCTCCCGAGTTAGGCCGTTCATCCGAGTCTTTCCTGTATCTATGCGAGAAATGCACTTAGAGGGAACCATCTAGAGCGGTTCCGGTTGGGATATCCGAGTTGAAGAAGTGGCCTATGAAGAGGTTCCGGTAGCTATCTTAGACAGACAGATTCATAGATTGAGAACCAAAGATATTGCGTCTGTCAAGGTGCTGTGAAGTAACGAGACGGAGAGGAGATGACTTGGGAGGCGAGAGGAAATATGAAAGCTAGATATCCTCACTTGTTCAAACTTAGTCGGGCGACACATTAATAGTATTGTGCATGCGGTACCTTGCTGAGTTGTATATGTTTAAATGAGAAAGATTTGATGTTAGGCTATCAAGTGAATCTTATAGTATTATGTGGAGTATTTTTGTATTGGACTTACGCGTTCCCGGAGTTTTGGGATAGTCCATATTACGGGAAACTTCGCGAAATTTTCCTAAGTAATAAGTTGAGTAAGTTGAGAAGTCCTCTAGATGCAGGTTTTCATTCGAGGACCGAATGTTCTTAAGGGGGAGGGAGAATGTTACACCCCGTAAATTCCCGACAATTAGATGGCCTATTCGCGTGTTGGTTAAGAGTATTTGAAAGCCATACATGCTAGAAAAAGACTTAGGGAAAGATCGGACAAGCGCCAAGTCGGCGTCGCAAAGTACAAAATACGACTTATAAAAATCGTATTCCACTGAATGTGACTTATAAGTCCCAAAGTATAAGCCCCACTTCGGCTTTTAGGATTTCATTACTTATATTAAACTTCCAAGGTGAAGCAGAGAGAGACGAAGAGGGTAGATATATTATCATGGGTCTGTTTGCCAAACGTAGTCCAAATCCGTCAACCTCGGGTACTGAGGTATTTAGCAACGAGGGAGCATTCCTACAGTTTTTGTTCCACGAATACGGCCGACGAATCAGATCAGAATACCGGGCTAAGGTAAGTAGAATTGCTCCAAACTAGTGTCTATGTGCTCCTAGTAGTAAAGTGAATACTTCTTTCCTTAAGGACTTACGAAAAATAGAAGTTTTGACCGTCTATCGATAAGCCTAAGTTTAGACGATAATTATATCGAAAGTGACGTCGTCCTTGAGGAATAGTATTGTATTTAGTACTAATTGACGTGTATATGAATGCGGTTGGGAGAATTAGGTAGATGCGAGCCGAGCCTCGTCCGGCAGGTCGAATAACTCGAGGTTAAGGCATGTAAAGTAGTTTTCTCGGCAAGTTAGAGGTTTTAGCCGTATAAATCATAGTAAACTCCGTAGTGAATTTTGAAGTTGAATGTTGAGTATTGAGTAAGTTTAATAAATCTGGTTTGCGTTGTCGTATCGTATTTAGGCCGAAAGATAGCACCAAAGGGAGAGTTAGCATTCCAGTTGATTATAGCCTATTGTATGATTAGCAAGCATGTTGTAGAATAAAAAAAGAAATGATTTTCAGAATAAAAGGGTGGTAAAACAAAAATCGAGATAGACAGGCGTTTTATGGCTACGAGACTAGCCATTGGAACGAGATGAGATATTGGCTACGAATTAGTCATTCGGAGTGAGATAGTATCACGGCTACGAGATTGTAAGTTGAGTTAAATAAAGATTTTAGACTGTTATAATCGATAAAAAGTCGGTTTAATGCAGAAGAGATCGGAATAAAAATCGGATTTCAGATGGTCTTTTGATTATACATGCTTCTTATTTATATGTGCTATTTGTTTATTTGAGACTTGATGTGGCGTAGGGCCCCTTATTGAGCGTCTGCCGCCCCAGGTTGTCGTGTCGCCAACGGCGGGTGGGTTTACGTCACTCCAGGGGTGGCATGCGAGTCCCGGCGGGCCGAAGATGGGATGAAGCTTTCCCCATATCAATCGTCGGCCTCTGATGCAGACAACCTATTGAGTTTGTGTCCGGCGTGCATCCCATTACATATATTCCCTGTTGTGCGTTCCGAGGAGCAGTACGAGTCTCTGTTACGAGATAGCCACAGTGAGTTTGTGTCCAGGGAAACGGACCTATCATTACGGATGCGTACGAGTCCCTCCGGACTCGAACACGGTTATTATATCGGAGGCTATGGCAGAGCGGAACCCGGGGCGGTAGAGGAGCTCTAGTGAGCGAGATGAGTGGAGTGACTTATTTTGGCTGGTTTTGACCCGGGTAGGGGTATATAGATTGTTTGCTTGCTTGCGCCATCCGGCTTATGGGGGTTGGTATTGGCTCTTGCTTGCTACTTGTATATCTATTTATGTATATATACTAGCTACTAGACAGCGAGCCGTAGGTCACAGTGCGCCTGTGCCTTATCGGTACACAAGCAGTTAGGTTCATATCGGCTTCTTCGAGATTCAATTATCTCCTGCCATACAAAATTACCAGTTATGCTATCTATATTCGGTTGTTTTACGTTATATTATTTGATGGCTTGCATACTCGGTACAGGCGGTACTAACGCCCCGTGGGGCAACTGCATTACTGCGGTACTCATAGATGAGAGCGATCCTGCGTGATTCCGGCCCGGCTATTGAGTCATGACATCATCCGGAGTTCGATTTCCAGAGGTGTAGCTCTTTTCCTTTTGTTGTACGAGTATGGGTAGATTCGGGGCCACTGTCGATCATTTATATTATTACTCATGAGGCTTGCAGATTGTATGTGTTTGTCTCCTGTGGTCGATTGGGCCGGTCATGTGAGGCTGTGCAGTTTGTTATAATTGTTTAGTATTCGGTTTATGTTGGCCGTGTAGGGCCTTAGTTTGACTTGATAGTAGTGACTTTGCTAGGTCACGTAGCTTTTGATTTTCCTATGTTAAGTTTCATATGACTAGACATCATGGTGGCCTTGTCGGCCCGCATAGGTTCCTTGATATTAGAATGTTTCAAAGTTAGCTGTTGATGCTTTCGCAGGTAGCTATAGGCCAGTTGGCCGGGTTTGTGTTCTGACATATATAGCCCTTGTTTCCGAGGCTGAGATAGATCTAGCTAGGCACTAGTGTGCCTAGTCCACCGATTAATGTAGTCCGAGGTCCTTCTAGGGCACGGTGCCAGTCATACCCCCAGGGCGGGATGTGACACGAATGCTCTTGCGACTTTGGACTTGATGAATAGGGTGTTCAAGAAGTATTTAGATATGTTTAGATTGTGTCTTCATAAATGATACTCTCATTTACTCTCGGAGAAAGGGGAGCATGTCGCTCATTTGAGGATTGTGTTGCAAACTCTCAAGGATTGCCGGCTATTTTCTAAATTCAGCAAGTGTGGGTTTTGGCTAAAGTCGGTAGCATTCTTGGGTCATGTGGTGTCCCCAAGCGAGATTGTGCGGTGGACTTTCAAAAGATAAGCGGTGAAGAATTGGCCCTGAACATGTCAGTCCGACAGATATAAGGCGTTTTGGGTTTAGATGGGTACTACAGGGAGGTTTGTTGAGAGATTTTCATCCGTTACAACACCTTTGACTAAAGTTCACCCTAGTAGAAGGTCAAATTTTAGTAGTCGAATACTTGTGAGAAGAGCTTTCGGGAGTTGAAGACTCGACTCATTTCAGCTCAGTGCGATCCTACCGGAGGGCACTGATGGTTTTGTTATGCATTGTGATGCCGCTAGGGTTGGTCTTGGTTGTGTGTTGATGTAGCATGGTAAGGTCATCGTGTATGCCTCTAGATAGCTTAAGACTCATGAGAAGAATTATCAACGCATGACCTGGAGTTGGAAGCTGTAGTGTTTGCCTTAAATATTTGGAAGCACTACTTGTATAGGGTGCATGTGAATGTATTCATGGACCATAAGAGCCTTCGGTATGTGTTTTCGAAGGACCTAAATTTGTGGCAAAAGAGATGGCTGACTTCTCGCTTGACTATGACATGAGTGTCTTTTATCATTTGGGCAAGGCCAATGTAGTGGCGGATGCTCTTAGTAGGTTGTCCATGGAGAGTGTATCTCATGTATAAAATAGGAGAAAGGAGTTGGTGAAGGATGTCCATAAGCTTACTCGTTTAGGGGTTCACCTTACGGATTCGGTAGATGGTGGTATTATTATTCGAATGGAGTCGGAATCTTCGTTGGTGACAGAGTTTAAGCTAGGCAAGATGAGGATCCTATCCTAGTGAAACTGAAGGAAGCAGTCTGGAATTAGAAGGTGAGTTTTCTCCCTTGGGGGAGATGGTGTACTCCGATTTCAGAGGCCAATTTGTGTGTTAATTTGTAGATGACTTGAGAGCGAATGTTGAGCAAGTCTCATAGCTCTCGGTACTTTATCCATGGCAAGTTCCACTAAGATGTATGGTGATCTACGGGAGGTCTATTGGTGGAATGACATGAAGAAGGACATATGATTGTGGCTAAGTGTCGAATTGTCAACAGGCGAAGGTTGAGCATTAGAGACCTAGAGGTATGCTTGAATACATTAGCATTCCACTTGAAAGTGGGAAGATATCAATATAGGCTTTATTATAGAGGCTTGCCTCGTACATGCCGAAAGTATAACTCTATATGGGTGATTATAGACAGGTTGACCAAATTGTCCCGTTTCTTACCGGTCAAAACTACGTAGGATTATGCTAGATTGTATATTTAGGAGTTATTTCGGTCGTATGGAGTTCCTTTGTCCATCTCATCTCAAATAAGGGTACTCAATTTGACCTCTCAATTTTGGAGGTTGTTTAGAGAGGCCTTGGTACTCAGGTAAAACTTAGCACAACTTTTCACCCGGGCGGAGTCGGGACGAGCGGACCATTCAGACTCTTGAAGATATGTTGAGAGAATGTGTAATTGATTTCAAGGGTAGTTGGGATAACCACTTGCCTCTCATCAGTTTTCCTACAATAAAAGTTCTCCTCCAGCATTCCAGATGGCCTCATTGGGCTTTTTACGAGCGAAAGTATAGGTCACCCATTGAATGGTTTGAGGTTGGTGAGCTACGATAGGAGACAATTCATTTCATGAAGATAGGAAGGTTCAACTTATTAGAGAAAGGATGAAAACAGCTCAGAGTCATTAGAAATCTTATGAGGATGTTAAATGGAGAGAGCTTGAGTTTGAGATTGATAATTAGGTTTCTAAAGGTGTCTCCCACAAAGGAAGTGATAAGGTTTGGTAAGAAAGGGATGTTTTATCCTTAATATGTTTGTCCTTATAGAATTCTAAGGCGAGTTGGCAAGGTGGCGTATGAGTTGTAGCTACCAGAAGAGTTAGCTTCTATGCACCCATTTTTCAATGAATCTCTGTTGAAGAAATGCATTGGTGACCCGGCCTTAGTTGTTTAGGTAGGGAGCATCGGTGTGAGAGATAGTCTTACCTATGAAGGAGGTTAGATTGAGATCATTGATCATCGGGATCGAAGTTGTGAGAAATAAGGAGGTAGCTTCAGTGAAGTGTTTGTGGAGGAAATCAACTTGTTGAGGGAGTTAGATTGGAAGCCAAAGCAGATATAGTGGCTAGATACCATCCTTTCTCTTAAGCTCAGTTCTAGTAAGAGGTACCAATTTCCCACTCTTAGCACTCTTTTCGATTTCATGTCAAGTTCATGTCTCATAGTTTTCTTTCATGTCATTACATGCATGTGTGTTCCATGAATTCAGTTCAGTCATGTATCTCAGTTCGGAGTTAGTCATTCTATCAGTTTTCAATCTACTGGCTTTCAGTTCGGGATTACAGCTTTTTCCCTATCTTTTCGGCTTCGTTGTCCCGCATTCGAGACAAATGTTCTCAAGGGTGAGATAATGTAACACCCCAAAAGTTCCTATGACTCGCTATAGACTTGTAGCAAATTTAGCAAAAACATTTGTATTTTTCTCTTAGAATGACTCGTGGTACGAGTCGTTGTTCATGGTACAGGCCATGGGAGGGGGACTCGTGGTGAGCGTGATTTCTCAGTCGAGTGTTAAATCGGAGTTGATGTAACAAGTCGTGGTCAAATCGTGATAAGCTACTTGATGTCAGATCTTCGACCTATAATTCAAGGTATGACTCACTGTATGGTGTGACGGGTCATGGGAAAGGGTCGTGGTATATGATTGAGTGGAAGGCTTTTCGAGGTATGAATCGTGTAGGAACTAAGGGAGTCATTGTATGCGGCAGGATGATAGTATGCGGGATGGAGACCCGAACCACTTAGCCATAGTACAGCTCATTGCTTAGGAAACAATGAGTTGTTAAGAAGACCGATAGTTTAAGAAAAACCCCAGGCCTAGAAAATTTAATGGTCCAGCAACGGAAGAAGACCATGAGCGTTTGTGGGTACAACTTGTGGTGCACGACGGGTTAGTTTTCAATTACGTGGTCCCAGGGGTGTTTTTGTAAATTTCTAAATTCTAACTCCTTAATGACATCGATTTGGGCTTTTTAATGAGTGTTTTAAAAAGGTTTAACCTAGCCTAAGCCATTATGCTCTCATAATTTTATTGAATTTGGAAGATCAAGTTCCTCAACAATTTCACTCCCTCTCCAATCTGTTGGGCTTTCCAAGACCCGACAGAAATCAATTCACCCGGTATGTAGGTCCATGAATGGGAGATTTCTTCCCACCCCTCATGCCCAAATTTCTTCTCTCACTCATGAATTCAAGTCTCCAGTTAAGAATATTGAAATTCTAGGGTTTAATCAATTCCATGTAAATATCCACGCTATGTCTATGGGTCCAATTCCCTTATGATTCCAATCAATGATTTAAGACTAATCGGGAAGATTTTACTCTCAATTAATTATTTATTCATGATTTAAGTCTTATGAAAACTATGCCCTATTAGCCATGATTTATGAAATTCAGCTTATGAGTCCATGATTTCAAGTATGATGAAGTAAATGATCTTTTATGCTTACAATAATGATTTCCACAAGAACCCTTCATAAATTTATGGATTTGAGTATTATGATTTCCTCAAGTATGCATGACTTTTATGAATATCACGTTTATGATCATGGCCGACTCACGGGCCTATTTGCATAGCCAATTCACGTATCTCAAGCATGTTATGAATGTCATGATTTCAACTAGCCCATGTAATTTAAGTATGTTTCATAATTACAATATAAGAAATATATATGTTTGGGGTAGTATCTAACACCAAGTAGACCGAGGTTCTAGCATACCCGGGGCTCGGAGACTACGTGACAACGTAGCCATGATGGGGTCCTCCTTGAGAGTGTCTCTCATGCCCGTATGGGCCACCCAAAAGTGATATCACACCATTTTCATGGTTCTACCCTTTTCAAGGTACAAACACCCTGCCGACTAGGGATTTATAGGTCGGGCTCGAGGTATGCTTGGTAATGCTTTCGAAACTTACACTTCGACAAAATATGAAGTGGTCATTGTCAATAAAGAACCCAACTAAGAGGTTGGGGTTGAACCTATAGGAAATAGGGTAAGATCTAATTGAACTTGTTTGTGAATTATCTCCAAATTGGGGAGAATAAATAAAATAATATTAAACAAAGATTATAGTTGATTTAAATCAAGATTTACAAACAACTAGGAGTAGTGTTCCCTCATGGGTTCATAACTACTTAGGTATACACCTGCGTTATCAATCCCAATACTTACTTGTAGGGCAGTAACTAGGGTTCATCAAATGACTTGTTCGTCCCTAAGTGGATAGCTATACTCAATCACGAGTCAAGATCTCATGAGCGATTTCTTTTTAATCGTTATCAATATGTTTCAAATTTAACTATCATGCGATCACGGCTCAAGTTAATACAATGATGTAAAGACCAAGGATTTGTTATAATTCTCTTTTCCTAATCTCTACTTCTCTAGGTTCAACCAATTAAAGAATTCAGGCAATTCCTAATTTTGTACTGTTAAGAAATGTTTAAACATGAAGAGAATACAATACAAGCTTTTTCGCATTGGTTTGAAATCACTTTTGTGCAACCCTAATTCGTTAATCCACCATGATTTACCCACAACCCCCTAGTTGTGGAGGTTTTAGCCTCTCATATTTGTAAGATTATAATTCGCATTCATAGACAAACATATAATTAAATACTTACAGCAAGAATTGGAAGGAAATCAGATTTGATTGTCAAAGAACAACCTCAAGAACAATGTAGGAAATCAAGAATTGCTCCTCAAAACTTGATAAAAATTCATAAGAATAATTTTTCACACTTCTACTAACTCAATTCTATCTTCTCACTAAAATAACACGTAAAGGCTATTTATACAGACATTAGAAACCTTTTCCTAAGCTAACAGGGAGTTTTCCATATACGGGTGCCGGCGTGTGCGGCTGGACCTACGAGCCATGGCAGAGTTGTATGGAGTCGTACCTTCTTTCCGTAATTTCTTAGCTGCTGCAAATTTTGCTGAGTGTTGGCATGCTGGTACAACTTGTGCCTTCATCCTGCAAGAGTTGTACATTGCTTTCATGGTTTGGCCTTGAGAACTCGACATCTTACGGAATTCTTCACAGTGTTGTGGTACGACTTGTACCTTCTTGCCACGACTTGTACTATCTAAAGTGTCACAGAAGTTCTGCCAAGTATTTGAAAAATCTTTTGAATTTCTGTGGCTCCTATGGTATGAATTCATGCATTAATGCTACTGTTTGTGAAGTCCATCCATGCTAGGAGTCTACTTTGTGCAATTTCTTCGAATATTTCCACGACTCCGATTACAACTAAATGCGAGAATCGTTGTTGCCTTCTTCCCGCCCTGACCTTCGGCTTTCATGCGGTTCTGAGTATGGCTCGTACAATCAAGTTACGGATCGTACTGAGATTGGTACTTTGGCTGATTTTCTGCATTTTAAGGTTTCTTTTGCACATCTTGGCTCCTTCACCTATTTTTAGCTGAAATCAAAGTAAAAGTGTCCATATCCATATAAACATACCTAAGTCCATACTATTTTTCTGAAACACAAGCATCGAAAGTTCTGTAAAGTCACAGCACATCAACACCCTCAACTTAAGACTTTTCTATGTCCTTAGGCAAAGAAAAGTAAAAAACTAAGGCACGACGCTTAACTAGAAAATAAACCTAGGATACTAGTGACATCAAACAAAATTTTCACTATATTTCATGGGTTTGACCCTTTTCTCGTGAACGAAAGTGCTTTATACACTACAAGCAACCACAAAACATGATAAATAGGGATCAAGACAAGTCATCTAGCTATTAAAGGTAGTCAAGTCATCGCTGATGCTTTTTGCACAGACCACTAGTAAAGTTAAACACAAACCATGTACCTACATGGTGAATGAAGTCCCCACTCACGAGATATAGTAAAATGTATGACATAGGACTGAACAAGCAAATTCTCACTCTCACAAAGAAGTTCCAAATACTGCATATCGAATACCATAGGATTGCCCATATTTTCTCTACTTTGATTTGTCAGATGGTTAAATTAGGATCACTATAGGACTTGCTTTGGCTTGTAATGTAGGCTTTGAGTGGGTATGGTAGATATGGGATCTTTTTAAGTGGCTAAACCCTTTCTTGGTGCTACATACTTGTGGCTCCATTTTTCACTTTTTCACCCTTTTGCTTTTTTAAAAAATCTTTTCTCTCTTTTCACCCTTTTTGATGCACTTGTATGAGTTTGGTGTGTTTCTTGAGCTTTTTCATGGATCAATCTCTTTGAGATTTTCTTTTCAATTTTCCATTTATTTTCTTTTTATTATGTCACACCACACACCTCATTTTTCATCTTTTTCTTTCTCCTTATTTCACCTTCTCACTTTTTATGCACCCCTACTCTAGCCACCCTCAACTTAGACATTTTGCCTAGTTTGAGTTCAAAATGTCCAAGAGGACCGGGGCCAAAACATGTTCATTATAAAAATGGAGTTACGGTTAATTGGTTAATGAAAGAAAATAGTCACAAGACTTAAAAATTTGGATCAAAGGAATCATATGATTTTGGTAGGGTTATTTAGGCTAAGGAAAATGGAGCTTAACAAAGAACGGCCTATGATTCTTTCCTAATCAGCCATCCTAAAACCTACAAGGCAAAATTGGGTAAGTTCTAGATCTTCTGCATAGTATTGAAAAATAAGTATCAAACTGTCACTCACTTATGGTACTTGACTTGCATTCACTCTACGTCGGTTTATTCATGGCTTAACAAGCGCACATGCTAATATGTTAAATGAAATAAAAATGATCCACAAAAATCGCTGCATGCAATCACGAGTACACAACTAATTTATTTTAAAAAATTTAAACAAGGTCAATTTTTCAAAATATTAGAACAGAGTGCACTTTATTGGATGAGTGCTCCTAAGCTACTTTCTAATTAAAAAAATAAAATCCTAAACATGCGGAGTTCTACTAGATAGCATGCCCGAGAAATAATGACGAAAACCCTCGGACAAATCAAAATTTCAAAAATACAAGTACACCCACTCTCCTTTTCGAAAAGCATGCTTCGTCCACGGCGTAGAACGTAAGCATAGAAGGAAGGGAACATGTTGCGGCGCTTTAAGCGCTCTTGTCATCTGCGGAAGAGGTGCCTCGGCATTTGTAATCGTGGCGCTGGTGGTGGCTGGCGCACTCACTGGTGGATCAACGGGGGAGTGGTTATCCCCTTGTTAGTCTCGTAGTCTACGGCCTGGAATGTTCGAGGCAATGTGGCTCGCCCAAAGTCCCTGCCACTCTAGCTCTATTTGGGCCATGGTGGAGCTGCCTGCTCCTCTAGCACATTATTGTAGCTTTGACAACTTCTCTGTCATGAGTCTGCGGGCTATCTACTCATGCACTTGCGTTCTATTTCTCACCTGTAGCCCCATGCTTTCTCGGATCTCATCTCCAACATCCTCGGACACCCTCTTTTTCCTTTTCTTTCCCTGCTGTTGTGGTCTCTAGTAGACCGCCAGATCAGCCTCCTCATCTATGTCTGTATCAAGGTCGGGAAGAGATGGGGATGTTATGATTGCGGATGTCGTTATGACAGCACTCGACCACGAAAAGCCGAAAAAGAGCCCCCAACTCCTCACGGAGCTACCTATCTCGGTACGCTCGGCCATGCGTGTGATTGAACTACCTTTCAAATCCATCTAGTCTGGCATGCAGGGCCTGCTAGCATTGATCTCAATCTCGAATTTTACCTAGGGCAACATTGCCCGTAATTTTATTGGATCTTCCTTTTTGGCTATGGTCATTCTTTTGGCCGGCTTCTAGAAGAAGGAGTCTGGGGCACTAGGATGTATCCAGGTTTAGGGACTAAACTCCCGGGGAGGCTGGTATGTGATGCAGCAGAAGTGCTAGGAGCTGCATCGAATAACCGGCATGCGCGCCGGTGTCTCACCCTCTTGTGTGAGGTGGAATTCACCTGTGCGCCCCTAATTTGTCGACTTAGAGGAACGACGGTGGAAAGTCGGGCCCAACTTACCAGAGTTCATTTCATCCCAGATCAGGTTTGTTTTTGGCGATGAGAAATGCCATACTCATATATCTCACGGGCTCCTATGCTTTTTACGAGATGGTCCCGGTTCTCCCTAGCGAGATACACTCCACCTTTCAGTGTTTGGTGCCCTCTACCTCGATCCAGCCACCATTCCTTCCATCTCAGTGGGTCTCCTTGGACCCCTCTTGCTATTAGAGCCGCTTCCCATTTTCGCTCTTTCCTCAACTCCCCTCACCGTATTGGAAACGCACGTAGATGTGGTAGTAGCCTCCGCGGATTGGGCTTTGGCCTTTGCCCTAGTAGTTTGGGTCCGTCGGTGTCGATGTGTCAACCTGTATTCCTCAATGAAGCACTAAGGGAGCTGCCCACTTGATCAGATTTGGATATTTAATAATATTTATATCCTGCAGGAAGTTTCCTTTGATGTTTGCATGACATCATTGTACCTATGGAGAAAAGGGTTAGATTTCCATGTCTAAGAAAAGAAAGCAAAAATAAATTCCTCTGTAGTTTATACACCGGGTCAACAGTATGAGTCGTACCTTGGAGGTACGACAAATGCTGAACGATAGTATCTCAGTCAGCCTGCGCCTCACGGTATGACTCTACATACTATAAAGGTATGGTCCATTACCACGAGTCCTATAAGGATGCTCTATACATGTTTTTCTATATTTTTCCATGGCTCATAGTACGACCCGTAGAGTCGATTCCACAAGTCTGTGGAAGGATCATACTATCACTTGTGGACTTGACCCTTTCCGGAGTTATTGGTACGATTACCGAGTACGGCTAAGTAGTAGTAGTCTAAACCATACTAGGATTCGTACCTTGTGAGTTTTTCAAATTTGGCTTGGGACGGAGTCTAATGAGCCATCCTACTAGTCGTAGCATGGAGCCACGAGTCATAGAAAGGCTTGTGAAGCCTTTGTACCTCAATTTTGTTTCGGGTTGCGAGGTCTTAATTTAAATTTGGGTACTCTGAATTCCCCATGTCTAGGCACGCATTCAATAAGTTTTACCACTCTCATTCCTCCTTTTTTAATCATGACACAGCCAACTCGGTTTTTAATAGTACAATGCAAATTTAATCAAGTTCGAGTTTTAACCCAGTCACACATAGCTTAGTTGTGCCCTGGTTATTGTCCTTTTCTAATTTTTCAAGCAATGTGAGGACTCCTAGGGGTTCGCATATTTACATCAAACATACAAGGATAACTATAAATTTTGAAGGAATAAACACTTGAATGTTTATGATTCACTCGTGAATCAAGACTAAGGAGTTTGTGTTATGATTTTTGATGTAATTTATGATCTAGAACTTGTTCAATGCTTCTTGGTGATGAGTTACGGGTATGGGGGAGTCATGAGTTTAGGTATTTTACTGAGCATGGGAGAGTAGTATGATTCGTTTAGGCACATTTATAATTCCTAGGGACGATTTTAAAAATCTATGCTGAGTTGGTTAATTTAAAATTTTGACCCGTCACGAATCGTACCACCGAGTCGTAGGACAATCCTACGACTCGTCCCTTGAACCTGTACTTAGAGAAATTTAGGGACTTACCTGGCCTACGAGCACATCTTACGATTTGTTCTATGACTCGTAGGTCTTTGTTATTCATTGTGGTCCATGCCTTGCATAGTTCTGAAACACAGTGAGTACTACAATTCGTACAATGAAGTTACGAGTCATAGGACCAACGCCCGTGCCCTAAACTCATGCATTGAATTACATCTCTGATTCTCACCATGACTCATGCTATGACACATACA
The DNA here is from genome assembly GCA_018107945.1 of Datura stramonium. Taxonomy (NCBI): domain Eukaryota; kingdom Viridiplantae; phylum Streptophyta; class Magnoliopsida; order Solanales; family Solanaceae; genus Datura; species Datura stramonium. The sequence continues at coordinate 204,071 of JACEIK010002104.1, read as the reverse complement.
ACCCTCTCACGAGTTGTACCGGGAACCGTAGCACATGCGTGTTCAGCAATTTTTCTGCCCACGTGTTTTTTGTTTCCCTTGCACACAGAAACACACATTAGTTAATCTTGGGTTGCCCAAAGAAGTTCTTGATTTATCATTGTGGCATGATGCGGGTGGCTGGTTGCATAGATTCCACCAAACCACCACTTGGGTTGCCTCCCAAGCGCCTGATTTAATGTCGCGACACAACGCAAGTCTCTCTTGACTACTCGAGACCGTCAAAAACTCGGATTCATCTTTTATTACGAGAGACCACTTTCTGTATTCTTTGATTGCTTCATTGGGCGTGAACGTTGAAGGTGACCTCATCTTTATTGAGTTTGGAAATTTAGCGCCATCCTCCACATCTACTAAGGCCCTCCCAGTGGAAAGAAATGGTCGCCCTAAAATAATGGGAACTTTAATATCAACCTCACAATCTAGGATCATGAAAGTCCATTTGGGAATAAATCTATCAACTTTGATAAGCACATCGAACAGGATGCAACGCGGGTTTCTTCACAGTTATATGGCCATCAGTATCCGCATGGTAGTTGGTGTGGGCCTCCAAGCCCAGCTATTTAAACATAGCCAATGGCATTAGGTGGTACTTGCTCCCAAATCATAGAGCGCCCTTGCGGAACTCAACATCGCTAATTGTGCATGGAATAGTGAAGGCACACGGATCTTCCTTCTTAGAGCGAGGATCATTGAAGTTATAGCACTAAAATGGTGAACATTATCAATGGGCTCATAGCTCATGGACCTCTTCTTCGTTACAAGGTCCTTCACTGAACTTGGCATATCCAGGCATTTGTTCCAATACCTCGACTAATGGTATGTTTACGAGATAAGCTGTTTGAGCATTGAAAGAAACTTTTGGAACTTACCATTCTCCGCCTTCTTCTTCATCATTTAGGGGAACAGTAGCTTTTGTCATGGAATAGCCTCGTAAATTTGTGTGGCTCCTTGTTTAGGTTCAGGCCCATTTTCAACATTTGGGGCCTCGGTCAAATCCCAGCATCCTCATTGCATTCATTCTCAACAACATCATCTTGTTCTTGATTATGTTTTCTTTCCCTTTAAAATACAAATGGTAGAGGGGGTCAATCGTGGTCTTTCTTCTCCCTGATCATCATAGCCATGCGGTGACCATCTTTCTTTGGATTCTAGACTATTTTCTAGGTGCGTACCCTTCTACCTAGGGTTCATAGATGTTGAGGATTGCCCTAGGCTGTTTGTTCGATTTGTGATAGTCGTCACATGCCGGCTCCACTCTCTGACCCATGCTTGATATATCTCTATGGATTGTATTTCAACGATCATTTGTGGACCTCACCTTCTTTAGCATTTCGGCAAATCATGCTTTCACACATAGTTTCGATTGTCTAGCCTTCCCCTTATGTGCATTAGAGAGCATTACAATCCACTTTGGTCATTACGGTAACCAGTCATTCCTTCTCCATTCTCTCCCTCACGTTACGACTTAGGATTCTATCTTTGTACCCATTGTGGTTATAGTTTGTCTCTATATTGGTTATGACCTTGGTTTCCAACACCTTGGTGCCAGGTGTGTATCCGGAACCTTGGGCGTTAGCCGAGAAAGCCACCACACAGTTGTCCAGAAGTTTTTCTCCTCTCGAATCAGGTGGTCTGGCCTAGCCTGCGTCCTGTTTCGCAACTACGTTCACCTTTCTGGCTCCATCTCCCATGATATTCTTAGTATGCAAATCCAACGATGTACGCATATGAGCCAATTCCTGGTCACTCTCTTCTTCTTTCCTACATTGGTCTATAGTCAAACCAATATCATATATACCAGCCACTATATTTGCTTCCACGGTGTTCCATGCTCTGTTTATTTTTATCACCTTGTCAAGAATAGTAGTGGCTTTCTCCAGCCTTGCTGACTCATCGGTGCTCCTTCCGCCGTTGCTTATCTTCTCTTGCTTTTGTATTGTTTGTTCAACTGATCTATAGAAAATCTCAAGAAATTTGTCATCGGGAAGTTTTATGGTTCGGGCACTCGTCCTTCTTTTTGAACCTCAACCAGGTCTCATGAAGTGCCTGGAGTCTTCAATTATTGAAAATTGTAGATCTCATCCTTAATCTGTAGCATCTTGGAGGGGGAAGAACCTTTCCAAAAAGGCTTGTTTAAGTTCCCTCTAGTTGGTAATGGAGTCGTTGGGAAACTCTGATAACCATAATATACTTTTCTGATAACATAACAAACAACTCTCCGGTTAAGGAAGTGGCGAGCGAGTCATTTGCAAAGCAAGTACATAACGAAGAGTTAGGGTCGTATCCCACAAGGATTGGAGGTTGGAATTCACCAAGTGTTATAAATTAGTTCACATGCATCATGTATAAACATAAAGTAAATTTTGGGGAATCGGTTTGAACTGGTATCAAATGAAAATGTAAAATCAAAATAGGGGAAAAATGATGATTCTGAAGCAAAATGAAAGACTAGGGGTATGCATTTTGATGGGAGATGGAAGCAAGGCAAATTATTAACTAAGAGCCTTAGATTCAATTAGTGGCAGATAGCCTTGGATTTGGCTACACTCTAAGTTTCTCAACTAAAAGAGTGTGTCTACTTTGGGTTTTCTCAAACCCCAAAGCCAAAATCACTAAACAACCAAACAATGTTTGAGGAAGGGTTTTAATTATTTGTAGCTATAACCCATTAATGGAATTTGAATTGGGTGTAGTCTATCTCTAGCTCCAGCCCATGGGCCAAACTTCAAATCCTTACTATTGAAGTCTTACCCAAGTTCAGTTTCCTTTCTCAAGCAAAAGTAAAGTTAGAGAGCTTAATTATTATTTGCAATCATTAATTATCAAATTAAAAACTTGAAGAAATCAACATATCTATATTTTCAGCTCCAAATCTAAGATCAATTGAATCTTACTTAGATCTATACACCCATCATTCACACACACCCCTAGAAGAGAAATTAGTTGCTCATAATTAAGGAAAGAGAAATTATACAACGAAATTTCTCACAGCTTGATCATATTAAGCAATTAAGATCACTCCCAGCTAAGAATCTACAACAATGGTGTTTTCTTACAAACAACATGAAGAAAGAAAGTATGAAATTATACTATCCTATCCTATCTCTCTTCTACAATATTCTCTATGATTTGTAATGTCTCTCCCTCCCCCCCAAATGGGGTACAAAATTAATATAAATTCCCTGCATAGATCCCAAAAAGCCCTTGAAAGCTTTTCAAGTACATTCTTTCCACTTAGATGATTTTCCTTCGAAAGGGGGAAACGGCTCACTTTGAGGATGCGACTCGTAGATGCATCAACAAGTCAGGCAGTCTTTGCCCAACATCTTCTGCATGGTATCTGTAGTTGCAAGTGTCGACTTTCAGCACGCATGTCCCTATACCAGCAGCTTCCATTTCCTCTACATTTTGCACAACACAAGTATTGACTTATAGCACATGTCACCTATTTTTCTCCATAAATTGCTTACATTAAATCCTTCATCATCTTTGTTTCAACTAAATTGTACATACAAAAGAGAAGAAAGGCATAAAACCCTTCTAAATTGCATTAAAAAAAGAAATAAATCATGCTTAAGAGCCTGACAAGTTGGTAAATTACCAACTCATCAAATTCCCAAACCCGAACTATTGATTGTCCTCAAGCAAAGCATTCACTCACATTTTGAATTGAATTAAGCTTATCACATCACGAGGACTGCATACTAGACCACTAAGACTCAAAATAACCCTAGAATCACAGAAAAACTCACAATAAAATAAAAAGATTCAAACAAGTGCACAAATTTCAATTGGTACCACCACAAGTACTCGGCAAAGATCACCATCATTTTTTAATCTAGATCAAGGGAATTTTCATTTCAATCAAAATCAACAAGCATCTCAAATCATTGACATTCAACCTTCAATATTTTCTAGAAGCTTACACTACTCACCTTGTTGCACTCGTACCTCTCAATTGAGATTAAAATTTTAACCTTCACCCCAAGGATGACATGCCACTCTTCCAAAGAGAGAATCCAATTCACAATTATGCAATTCATACAATAGAAATTATAGAATGATCTAAAAATTCTCACTCTCTCAAAGATATTAGAGTGTGCACACATTGACCCATAAGCTTTTCTGTCATGTAAATCGCCACTAATGTAGAGTTGCAAAGCTTGGAATTACTAAGGATTTGAGGGTCATAATGTAGGTGTCACGCCCGCCATGGGAGGCATGAGCGGCACCTGATGCCCTACTGGAGCCTGGACTGCTGGACTAGCTGGGCTAGAACTTCTGAGTACCCGAGGCTGACTCTAACTTGGATTCAAGAAAACGACACATGCTATATAACGAGCTGTAATCTGACCTCGTAAAACTAGACCTATAGCCACTTGTGAGAAACAACATCAACCCGGAGAACAACAGTAGTATAAAGGAACCTATGCGGGCCGACAAGGCCACCATGTGCAGTCTAGTAACTTCTGATACAAGAAAGCGGGTGCTAAAATGCTACGTGACCAACAAGATCACCGCTACCAAGCTGAATAAGGCCCACCACGGCCATCATTAACAAACTAAACATACACACGGCCTCACACGATTGGTACAGCTAACCACAGGAATATACAATCTGAAAGCCTCTAAGAATACTGATAAGATGGTCGGGGCGGGGGGCGGCCTACCCATGTATAACAAAGAAAATAGAATAGACCTACGACTATCGAGCTCACGAATGACGGGGAGTTGATGACTGCGTGTGCTTCTTTGGAATCCACGAGGCTCGGCTCCTCATCTATGAGTACCTGCAGGCAAGTAATGCAGCGCCCCAAGCGGGCGTCAGTACCACTGGTACGGAGTATGTAAGCAAATCGAACATAAGCTGAATATAAGCAATAATACTAGTAGTTAAGATAGCCGAAAGTAGTGGCCCCATTTGAAGTTTGGCGGGTTGAAATAAGCTTATACATGCTGAAGGTAAGGTAGAAGCATACCTGTCGACGTGGCGTCCTGCTATCTATCAGCTAACAAATAACATGTATATACATATATAACATACAAGGACCTATACTAGCCCCGTAAGCCGGAAGGTTCCAGCCAACACACAATCTATATACCCCTACGGGTCAAAACCATTCAAGTAAGTGCTCACTCGCCTACTAACTACGAGCACCTTTACCGGCCCCCTGGGTATGCAGCTTGGGCTCTCTGGGCCCTGACTATAGCGTATGCGAGTCAGGAGGACTCTTATGCTTATGTATTTATGTCTGTATACGTATGTTACACCTAGTAGATTCCCGACACATAGATGGCCTATTCGCGTGATTGGTTAAGCATATTTGAATGTCATGCTTTAGAAAAGGCCCGGGAAAGATCGGACAAGCGCCAGAGTCGGCGCGTCGCAAGGCAAGATGCGACCTTAAATCGCATTCCCGAGACGACTTATAAATCGCATTCGAGGAATAAGAAATCGATTTCGAGATAGCCTTTTCAGTTCTACATGCTTGCTATTTATATGTGTTATTTGCTTATTGAGACTTGTGTGGCGTAGAGGCCTGTTGGCGTCCTCGCCACCTGAGTTGTGTCGTGTGTGGCGCGGCGGGTGGGTTTCACGTCCTCAGGGTGGCATGCCGTCCTCGGTTTGGACGAATGGGATGAAGCTTTCCCCATAGCGGTCGTCGGCATTACAGTTGTCTCCTGTTGATTTATTCCCGAGGTGAGCGGGTGCGGCTCCGGTTCGAGATAGTCCCATTGAGTTTATGTCAGGGATCCAGGACCCTGCTCATTCTGCTTATGTACATGCGATTGTCTCCTGTTGACTTGTTCCGGGTGAGCGAGGTGTAGCTCCGGTTTCAGATAGCCCGTTGAGTTGTGTCCGTGGATCCCGGACCACATGCATTCTTGTCTACACGGGGTCCTCCCGGACCCAGTTTCACGATTATTTATATCGGAGGCCGAGGCTAGAGCCGGAGACCCAGGGTCGGTAGAGGAGCTCCGAAGTGAGCCGGATGGAGTGGGTGACTTATTTTGGCGGTTTTAACCCGGGTAGGGGTATATAGATTGTTTGCTTTCTTGGTGCCATTCGGCTTATGGGGGTTGGTATTGGCTCTTGCTTGCTACTTGTATATTTATCTATGTGTTATATACTAGCTACTAGACAGCGGTAAAGTCGCATTCTGGCAGTGCACTCCGCCTTATCGGTATAGAAAGCATGATCCGGTTCACACCGGTTTATTGATTCAGTTATCTCTGCCATACAGTTTTGCTAGATATGCCATCTATATTCAGTTGTTTTTAGTTATGTTATTTCGGTTTCTTTGCATACTCGGTACCAGCGGTACGCTTGATGGGAAATCATTTGCATTACTTACTGCGGTACTCGTAGACCGGAGGCGATCCCTCGTGATTCCGATCGGCTGTTGAATTGTCAGCTCCTGTCATCCGATCGATTCCTAGAGTGTAGTTCTTTTCCTTTGATGTATAGTATGGGTAGGTCGGGGCCTGTCAAGTCATTTCTATTGTTACTCATAGAGGCTTGCAGTTGTATATTGTCTCTCCTTGTGGTCGGTTGAGCCGGTCGTGTGAGGCCGTGCGGTTGTATAGGCTTTGTTTAGTATTTATTGTTTCTTTTATGTTGGTTGTGTGAGGCCATAAGGCTTGACAGTAGTGGTGACCTTGCCGGTCACGTAGTCTTCTGATATTCTTGTGTTTAAGTTTGAGGATGACTAGTCGGCATGGTGGCCTTGTCGACCGCATAGGTTCCTGATTATGGTATGTTTTGGTCAGCTGTTATTACAATTACAGGTGGCTGGGCCCTGGAGTGGCGGAGGCTGTGTTTTTTGGCGTTATATAGCCCTTGTTTCCAGGAACCTGAGATAGAGCTAGCCCGAATTTTCCGAGATGTGCCTCGGCCCACCGGTTAGTAGTCCGGGTCCTTCTAGGGCTGCAGGTGCAGTCATACCCCCCAGGCAGGGCGTGACAAACTTAGTATCAGAGCAGGTCGTGTCCCAGGGAGTCTACAAGCCGTGCTAAGTAGAATCTAATCTATGGATGTGTTGTGCACCACATTGCATAGGCGGGAGGCGCAAGGCATGATAGAATTGGTTACCCTTCTTTCTCGATCCAATCGTGCTATAGAGCGGTGCAGTACAGGGTTGAGTACCTAGAACTTATCGTATTCTTTGTTTACAAATAAGAATGGCGGATCGGCGACACCACCTTGCCGAGGGCTAGATACAACGGCGGGAGAAGGCACTGGCGAGGTTGCCTCGGATTCGAGATAAGTCGGCCGTCACGAGGGTGACATAGAGGCTTCTTCACGGCCCGCTACTTGATCCCCTCACATCGAGACGTTGGGCACTACACCGCCCCGATAGCTTCTGTGCCATTAACCATCAGATCAAGAGGTTCGTAGCGCTGTGGTATGATGGCACGGAATGTTAGCGGCTCTGACGCGATCGGCGCCGCACTGCGGCGGCGGGAGTCTTCGAGGTGGGACGGGCGGTTCCGAGTTCGGGAATTTTAGCCTTTGGGTCCCCGCGAGTTTATAGGATCAGATCCAGGCGGAGAGGACCCTCCAGGACTTTTTAGATCAGATGTAGAGGATATTTCGAGTTATGCATGTGACCTAGAGTACGTTAGTGGCGAGTGTTCGGGTTACGGGATATAGCTATATTATTAGTACGAGAGTTGGGAAAGGTCCCGAGGGAGAGATGTTGCCCCTCCGACCTGGGACCAGCTTCTCGGAGGCCTTTCTAGATCATTATTTTCCACGAGAGAGATCCGGCAGGCGGATGGACTAGTTGCATCGGCCGAGGGCGGAGCGTACGTGAGTATCTTTTTCTGATTCGACTCCTTGCTTAGTTATGCTCCAGCATTTGTTGATACCATGCCAGCGAAGTCCACAGATTTATCATGGGCCTGAATCCGGAATATCACGAGGCATGGCGGCGACATTGCGAAGATATGGACATCGCCCGAGTACGGCTTTTCTTTCAGAGACCATAGGGTCTTAGACGGCGCGACAAAGTAGTAGGCAGAGACAGTCGGGAACAGCGCCGCGAGAGATAGACCCGGATGACATACAAAGGGAGAGTTCGGGGGACCCGAGGCCTCGATTACGGATAGATCCCCTAGACCCCCACCTCCCACCGGCGACGTGGTAAATATGCTCATAGAGGGCGGTCGAGCCAGTGCTTCGAGTTCAGAATAGTAGAATCCCCGCAGCGGAGAAGGGGAGAGCAGAGCACGTTCACACCCTCACCTGCCCTTATTGCAATCGCTCACACCCCGGGCCTTGTAGATGGCTTTACTGGGTGTTATATTTGCAGCGGGGGATGGGCATCGGATGAGATTGTCAGGCCCGGAGGTCACGGAAGGAGACGGTCGGGAAAGGGGATCACGGGGCCACGAGCTCCAGCAGCCTCAGCAGGGCGCGGGCCTTCAGGCTCAGCAGGCAGAGGACGAGGTAGATCAGGAGCCTCCCGAGTTCGGTACGGGCTCAAGCGGGTACTTATGCACTGAGGAGACATGATTCGGGCGTCTTCAAATGTAATGCTTGGTAAATGATTATTGTTTCATTTGCTACCTTATGTATTGATTGACCCAGGATCCTCTCTGTCATATATTACCCCAATTGTGGCACGAAAGTTCAATATTGCACTAGGAGTATTACGAAGCCCTTTTCGGTATCACGCTCGTCGGTGACTCGATCGTAACTAGCGCGAAATTTACCGAGGGTGTACAGTAGAGGTTGCTAGCCATCAGAACACGGTAGATCTTTGGTCGAGCTAGAAATGATAGATTTCGATGCCATAATGGGTATGGATTGGCTAGTGCCGTGCTTCGCCAATGTTGAATGTTGACCAAGACGGTCTGATTCCACTTCCAGGAGAAGCGGTGCGGGAGTGAAGGGCGGCAGCTACGCCAAAAGGTAGGTTTATTTCCTACCTTCGAAGGCGAGAAGTTGATAACTAAGGGATGTATTTACCACACGAGGTCGGGGTTCGGGATGTCGCGGGGAATCTCAGGCACTCCGGTCTGTTCCCGGTGGTGAACGGGATTCACGATGTATTTCCGAATGAGTTACTGTGCTTCCCCGGAAAGTAGATTTTGCTGTTGATGCGATTGCAGGCACTCGGCCTATCGATTCCTCCTATCGTATGGCTCAGTGAGCTTCGGAGAATTAAAGGAAATGGTTTGAAAGATCTGTTAGACAAGGGATTCATCGGGCCACAGTACTTCACCATGGGGTGCCCAATGTTATTTGTGAGAAAGAAAGATGGCTCACTCGGATGTGCATAGATTATCGGCGGTTGAACAAAGTTGCAGTGAAGAACAAGTACCCGCTTCCCGAGAATTGATGACTTATTTGATCGGCTTCAGAGCCGGATCTTTTTTCTAAGATTGATTTGCGGTCTAGGATATCACACCGGGTTCGAGTCGTGAAAGAGATATTCCTAAGACGGCATTGGGACCAGATATGGACATTTTGAATTTCCTAGTCATGTCCTTTGGGTTATAAATGCCCGGCAATATTTATGGACACGATGAAACGGTATTTTCACGCTTTATCTGGACCTATTTGTGGTAGTATTTATTGATGACATTACAGTGTATTCTCGCTCACAAGAGCGAGATCATAGGACTCATTTGCGGGCGAGTGCTCAGTCCTTAGGGACTGCCAGTTATATGCCAAATTTTCCAAGTGTAGTGCAGCTTTATTGATGTATCCTTTTAGGGCACATTGTGACCGGGATCTTTGGTATTCGAGTTGACACGCGAGAAGATAGAAGCGGTCAAATCATGGCAAGGCCTACCACTCCGTGAGATCCGTAGCTTTCTTGGATTAGCGAGGGTGTCTAGGAGGTTTGTTGAAAGGAGTTCTCGACTATTGCGGCACCTCTGTGGCGCCTTGAGAAAGCAACAAAATTTCGGTGGACGAAGGCATGCGGCGAGTTTCGGGGAGTTGAGATAGATTGACCTCATGATGTTAGCGTTACCGGAAGGTACAGAAGGTTATTCGGTTTATTGCAACGCATCGGGCGTCAGGTTGGGTTGTGTGTTGATGCACATGGTAAAGTGATTGCATATACTTCCAGGAAGGCGAGGAAACACGAGAAAAACTACCCTACCCACGACCTGGAGCTTAGCATGATGATCACGCCTTGAAAATGTGGAGACATTATTTGTATGGTGTTCATGTGAATATTTTCACAAATCACAGAAGAGCTTACAGTATATCTTCACTCAGAGGGAGTGAATCTGCGCGGCATCAGTTAAATTGCGAAAGATTCTGACGTGGATATTACGTACCACAGGGGAAGAGCCAATATTTGTAGCCGTGCTCTCGGTCAGTCCATGGGGAGTTTGGCGTACTTGCGGCCCGAGCAGCATGGGTGGTCAGGGAGATACATCAGTTAGTTAATCTAGCCGTTCGTGTAGCGGCTTGAGGACAACAAGCGGTAGCGAACACCGTCGTATCATCCTTAGTTATGGGTAAAGGAACGGCAATTTGAGGATCCTGACCTAGTTCAGCTTAAAGATTATATTCCTCTAAGGAAAGCGCCAGAATTCCAGGTAACAGAGGATAGAGTGCTGCGTTGTAAAGACCGTTTATGTGTTACTTGATGTTTGAGGCCTCGCGGCGGATCATGAGCGAGGTACATTAGCCCGTAATTCTCTCCACCACTGGCCGCAACAAGGTGTCTGTCACGATATTAAAAAACTATCTGGTGGCCAGGTATGAAAAGAGAAATTGCTGAATTCGTAGCCCGGTGTCCTAAGCGCGACGGGTGGCAGGCATGAAGTAGTGAGGTATGACTGGGATATACACGTGTGCCTCTCTGAAATGGGAAGCTATAAATATGGATTTTGTGGCAGGACTACCCCGTACTAGACACAGACGCTGACTCTATGGTGATAGTTGACAGATTGACCAAATCGGCTCATTTCCTATTAGTGAACTACCTTCTCGGCGAAGATTATGAGTTGTATATCAGAGATAGTCGGATTGCATGGAGTGCCAGTATCCATTATTTCAGACGGAGGAGCCCTTGATTTGACTAGATTCTGGCAGTCGTTTCAGAGGGCTGGTACCTTAGATTAAATTGAGCATTGCATTCCACCCTCGGACGGATGGGCGGGCGAACACACACCATTCGGACGCTCGAAGATATGTTGCGAGCATGTGTGCTAGATTTTGGTGGTAGCTGGGATGAGCATTTTGCCTTTAATCGAGTTTGCTTTACAATAGCAGCTATCACTCGGCTATCCAGATTGCGCCCTTCGAGGCTTTATTGCGGGCGAAAATGCCGATCGCCCGGTCATTTCGGTTTGAAATAGGAGACTCGGCGATAATTGGGCCGGACATTGTTCGGCGGTCGGAGGGAGAAAGTAAAGCTTATCGGAAACGCTTGTGTGCACGAGCCGCTAGAAGTCATATGCAAATGTGCGGCACTGAGGACCTGGGATTCGATGTGAGCAGTTTGGGTATTTACGAAAGTGTCTCCAGGTGAAAGGGGTGATGAGATTCGGCAAGAAAGGTAAGCTCGGCCCAAGGTTTTGTTGGGCCATATGGTCAGCGAAGGAATAGGCCAAGTGGCGTATGAGTTGAACTTGCCTCCAGAATTAGAATCTGTTCATCCAGTCTTTCATGTATCCATGCTAAGGAAATGCTTAGGAGACCCGTCGCGAGTCAGTCCAAGGGATATCGAGATTCTGAAGAGTTGGCCTACGAAGAGGTTCTGATAGCTATCTAGGCAGAGACAAATCCGCAGTTGAGAACTAAAGATATTGCGTCTGTCAAAGTGATTATGGCGTAACAGGAACCGAGAGGAAATGACGTGGGGAAGAGATATTGAGGAAGATATGAAATCCATATATCCTCACTGACCCGGAGCCTAGTCGGGCGCGGTATGTCAGTATTATTATTTATGCGATATCTTGTAGTTGCATCTATATGAAATGAGAGATTGATGATTGACTATCCAGTAAGTCCTTTAGTATTGTGCGGAGTATCCTGGTATTGGACTTTTCTGTGTTTCGAGGTTTTGGTATAGTCCATATTACGGAAACTACGCGAATTTTCCTAAGTAATAAGTTGAGATGAGTTGAGAAGTCCTCTAAATAGCGGTTTTCATTCGAGGACGAATGTTCTTAAGGGGGAGGGAGAATGTTACACCCCGTAGTTCTCGAAACATAGATGGCTATTGCGCGTATTGGTTAAGCGTATTTGAATGTCATACATGCTAGAAAAAGGCCCTGGGAAAGATCGGACAAGCGCCAAGTCGGCGCGTCGCAAGGCAAAGATGCGACACTAAATCGCATTCGGGAATGCGACTTATAGGTCAAATTATTTTTAGTTCCTCCATGATGGCAACGTGTCACGAATGGGGAGCCTCCGTGTTGGCTCCGTGACACGTTGGCCTTGACCAGGCTTAGTATATAAGAAGACCACTACTTCGGTTTGTGATGTTATTTCCATAACATAATTTCAGGAAAACGTGAGAAACAGATAGGGACGAAGGATAGTAATATATAATCGTTTGATTACGCTGCCAAACGAAAAGTCTAATTTCAAATTAACCTCAGGTACCGAGGTATTTAGCAGTAGGGAGCATTCCTACGGAGTTTGTTTCACGAAATACGGCCGATGAATCGTCGAGCTACCGGACCAAGGTAAGTATAATTGCTCCAAACTAGTGTCTATGTGCTCCTAGATGTGAAGTGAATACTTCTCCCTTTTGGACTTCTGAAAAAATAGCAAGTTTTCGACCGTCTTTCGATAAGCCTAGTTTAGGCTATAATTATATGAAATTGGCGTAATTCCTCGAATAAAGGCATGTTAGCTCTAATCAACATGTTTATGAATGCAGTTGGGAGAAATAGCTGGAGTACTGACCGAGCCTCGTCCGATTGTCGGATAACTCGAGGTTAAGGTATGTGAAGTTGTCCTTCGGCAAGTTAGTAAGTCCTTAGCTTTGTGAATCATAGTAAACTCAGTGTATTTGAAACTCTCGGAGTTGAATGTTGAAATTAGTCGTCTAGTAAATTGGTTTTGCGTTGCGTATCGTATTTCAGTCCGAAACATAGAAAAGCATGCGCCAAAGGGCGAGGATTAGCATTCAGATTCAGTATAGCTTATTGTATGATTAGCAAGCATGTTATAGAATAAAAAGAAACAATTTTGGGCAAAAGCTAGTAAAGTATAATCGAGATAGGCAGAGATAGTATTATGGCTACGGACTAGCACTCGAACCCAGGTTTGTAGCTACGGACTAGCCATTCAGACAGTTAGTATCCTAGCTACAGATTAGCCAACTTTTAAAGAAAGATTTCAGAATCAGTATAATCGGTAAAGAATCGGTTTAGTACGGAAAGAGATCGAGAATAAGAAATCGGTTTTCGAGATCTTTGATTATACATGCTTGCTATTTATATGTGTTATTTGCTTGTTGAGACTTGATGTGGCGTGAGGGCCCTTTATTGAGCGTCCTCGCCGCCTGGGTTGGTAATCGTGTCACCCGCTAAGCGGGTGGATTTTACGTCACTCAGGGTGGCATGCCGTCCTGATTTGGACGAAGATGGGATGAAGCTTTCCCATAGCGGTCGATCGGCATTACAGTTGTCTCCTGTTGATTTATTCAGGTGAAAGTGCGACTCCGATTTCAGATAGTCTAGTTGAGTTTGTGTCAGGGGATCCAGGACCACATGCATTGCTTGTGCATTCAGTTGTCTCCTGTTGACTTGTTCAGGTGAGCAGGTGCAGCTCGATTTCGGATAGCCCCAGTTGAGTTTGTGTCCGGGGATCCGGACCCTATCTATTCTTGTCTACAGGGTCCTCCGGACCGGAACTGCGGTTATTTATATCAGAGGCGGCCCAGGCCGGCGGAGACCCGGGGGGTGGTGGGAGCTTCCGGGAAGTGGCCGGATGAGTGGAATAAACTTATTTTTTGTGGCGAGGTTTTGACCGGGTAGGGGTATATGGGTGTTTACTTGCTTGGTGTAAGCCGGCTTATGGGGTTCGTATTGGCTCTTGCTTGCTACTTGTATATTTATCTATGTATTTATATACTAGCTACTAGACCGAGCGGACCGTCGCATTTTACGGTACGCGCCCGCTATCGGTACGGAAAGCTTTGTAGTCAAGTTCACACCGATTATTCGATTCGGTTATCCTGCCATACAGTTTGCTAGATATGCTATCTATATTTAGTTGTTTTAGTTATGTTATTTCAGTTGCTTTGCATACTCGGTACCAGTGATGCGCCCGATGGGAAGCATTTGCATTATACTGCGGTACTCGTAGACGAGGAGGCGATCCCTCGTGATTCCGGTCAGTGACAGGTTGTCGGCTCCTGTCATCCGGGTCGATTCCTAGGGTGTAGTTCTTTTCCTTTTGATGTACACAGTATGGGTAGGTCGGGGCCTATCCGTCATTTCTATTGTTACTCATAGAGGCTTGCAGATTGTATATTGTCTCACTGTGGTCGGTGAGCGTCGTGTGAGGCCGTGCGGTTGTATAGGCATTTAGTATTTGTTTCTTTTATGTTGGCCGTGTGGGGCCAGCAAGCGACAGTAGTGGTGACCTTGCGGTCACGTAGTGCTGATATTCTTGTGTTTAAGTTTCGGATATTTAGTCGGCGTGGTGGCACTGTCGGCCCACATAGGTTTACGATTATGAGTATGTTAAATTCGGTGTTATTACAGTGCAATTGGCTATAGGCCTAGATGGCCGGAGGCTGTGTTTACAGGCTGTTATATGGCCCTTTGTTTCAGGGGCACAGGATAGAGCTAGCCGAGGCACCGGATGTGCCTCGGTCCACCAATTAGTAGTCCGGGTCCTTCTAGGGCACCGGGTGCAGTCATACCCTCCAAAGGCGGGCGTGACACGCCCATGCGTAGTCTGCCCCCTAGGTGCAAGCGCTCGGCAATTAGGTATAATGCTATGCTGATCGGCTTGATATGGGGGAATGCTGCATCCCATCTTCGTCTACGGACGGCATGCCACTCCTTTGGGTGACATATCCTCACCCTCGCGGGCGAGTCGACAAAGCTATTAACCATGGGGCGGCAAGGAAGCTCTGGGTGCCCTCAGCACAAAAGGGCTCAAAAAACAATAATCACATATATAAAATATTCAATCTGAATACTATCCATGTTTGATATTCTATTAAGATCTCTTTTAAATTAGCGGTGCATTTACTAAGCTAACTATATACGAGACAATATCGTATCGATACTTGCTTACTGATTTTATTTTGAATATAGCATAATAACATAAAACATGCTTGCTGGATTCATACTGGACTCAATACTCAACTTCTGGATTCTTTCTTTTGAATTCACTCCTTTCTATATTACAGGGATTACTAACTTGCCAAGGAATAGGCTTTACATACCTCAGTTTAAATTTCCTAGCTAATTGGCGTAGTGCGATCAATATTCCGCTATTTCTCCCAAGCTGCATCCATATATATATCAACTAGGACTAAATACATTAATATTCTGAGAGAAAATATCACTTTTAATATATATATATATATGGCCCAAACTTTGACTTATTGGAAAATGGTTGAAAACCGCTCATTTCTCGAAAGTCCAGAAGGGAGAAATACTCACTTTAGGGCTAGGAGTATATTGAAACTAATTTGGAGCAATTCCACTTACCTTAGCTCGGTAGCGCGACGATTCGCCAGCCGTTCACGAAACTAAACACGCAAGAATGTTATCTGCTTAATACCTTACTACCCAAGGTTAATTTGAGTTTTGGTACATTTAATAGCGTAAACGGATGGAATTTCAAAGAAATTCCTCGTACCCTCTTTTTCTGGATGCTTTCACCAAATTATTGATAATGATCTAAAAACACCGAAGTGGAGGCTTTATATAGTTGGGACCTTTTAAGTCGCATTCGTCGAGTGCGGTTTATAAGTCGCATTTGCCTTGCTGACCGCGCCGGAGCTTGGCGCTTGTCAGGTCTTCCCTAGGGCCTTTTTTATAGCATGTGGCATTCTAAAACTCTTAACCAACATGCGAATAGGCCATCTACATGTCAAGAATTTTACGGGGTGTAACATCCTCCCCCTTAAGAACATTCGTCCTCGAATGTAAACTTCTACTTATAGGGATCTCAACTTACTGGACTTACTTTAGAAAAATTTCGGCGAGTTTTCCACAGCAATATGGACTATCTCAAAAAACCAGAAATGTAGAAAAGTCTAATACAGGTACTCCACAATACTACAACATTCATCACGTACAAGACTAGAGTCAACTACCTCATTTATATACATATAACATAAGGCATTTCATATGATAAACAATACTAACATACTCTTGGCTGACTAGGCTTGAAACAAGTGAGGATATCGACTTTCATATCTTCCTAGCTTCCCAAGTCATCTCTTCTCGGTTCCTATTACGTCATAGTACCTTGACAGAAGCAATATCTTTAGTTCTTAATCTACGAATCTTCCCTGTAAGTATGGCTCTTTGGAACCTCTTCATGAGCCCCGGCTCTTCAGTAACTTTGGACATCTGGGCCCAGGACTACTGGAAGTTCTGCCGCCTTTTTGTTACTTTGGTGCATTGAAGCGGACGACTGGACTCTAATTCTGGGAGGCAAGTTCAACTCATATGCCACTTGGCTGTATCCACCGAATCTGATAAGGCCCAACAAATCTCGGACTGACTTACCTTTCTTTCCCGAATCTACGTACACCCCTTCTCATTGGAATCTTTCAAAAATACCGAGTCATTCACATTAGATTCCGGGTTTTACGCGTCGCACATCGACATACGATTTCTGGCGGCTCTGAGCAGTCAGTAGGTGTTCTCTGATAAGCTTCACCTTCTCCTCTGACTGATGAAAATATACGGCCCAATCGGCGTTGACTCTCCTACTTCAAACCGGCCAACTAGCGTCTATATTTTCATGCCCTAGCCTCAAGGCACCATGGATAGCGAGTGATAACTATTATAAGCAAGCAATCCAGCGGTAAATGCTCATCCCAACTACCTCCAAAGTCAGCATACGCCCGTAGAATATCTTCGAGCGTCCCGAGATATTCTGCTGCGTTCGCACATCCATCCGTCGAGGGTGAATGTTATGTCCAGTGTCTGCGTTCCAGACCTCTGAAAGGACTGCCAAAATCTAACTATAAATTATGCTCCTCTGACAGAGATAATAGATACTGGAACACTGTAGCAATCACTTCCTTTCTCTAATATACAATTCAGCGTAATCTTCGGCGGAGAAAGTAGCTCTTGCGCCGGGAAATGGGCTGATTTTCGTCGGTCGTAACAATTACCCAAATTGAGTCATGTCTATGCACGGTAGCATGCGGAGTAATCCTGCTACAAGTCCATGTTTACTTCTTCCCACTTCCAAAGAGGCACAGCTATGTCACGAGTCAATCCGCCTAGTTTCTAGTGTTCCGCTTTTACTTGCGGCGGTTAGGACCTTTGGGCTACAAATTGCTATTTCCCTCTTCGCCACGGCCACCGGTAGATTTCTTTGATATCGTGGTACATTTTCTTCGCGCCTAGGTGGAGAGAATAGCGGGCGTAATGCGTCTCGCTCATAATCTGCTGACGAAGCCCTGAAATATCTGGAACACAAATGCGGCCTTTGTCCTGTATGACCTCGATTAGCGAAAATACAGTGCTTTTCCTTGTTGAATTTTATCCTTAAAGTGAACAGGTCGGGATCTTCCTCTTTGCTAGTTCCTTTACCTCCCACAACTAATGGCGACTTGCGGTGATACAGATTACCGTTACATTTGTCCCTTTATTTCTGCTACGAATGGCTAAAAATGGTCAATTCCCGGCGCTCGGAAATTTGCAAGTATGCCAAACTCCCCATAGACTTACAACTAAGGGTATACGCTGCACTACGTTGGCTCAACTACTGGGTGATACATAATATTTACATCATAATCTTTAAACAATTCCAACCGAAACAACTTTGCCGCACATTCAGCACTCCTATAAGCTCTTGCTCTCATGCCTCAACCCACGAAATTTTTGTTGCTTTACTGCGTTGATTTAGTCGAGGTGCTGCAAAATTGGAGAAATCCTTCCATAAACCTTCTGTAGTACTAGGTTAACCCCGAAGCGTGTACCTCGGTCGGAGTAGTGGTCTGGCCATGTTCTCACTTTGCTTTTATTTTTGTGTCTCTGTATACGGTACCTCCGACACGATGTGACCCGAAAAGGGCTACTGAATTCAACCAAATTTCACATTTAGAAAGTTGGCATGTAAGCGACGATCATCTTGGTTTATTATCTGGGCCCGACAAGTAATCTGTATATAGATAGAACTATTTGGCCTTCTAGGCCGCATGCTAATGCTACCATTTGTTGGAATAATGTGTATAATTGTCTGCACACCATGTACGTGCTCCGTCGAGAGGATCTTGATAGTGATCATGATCTCACAATAATGTTGAATAATTAGTGAATAAGCTGAATAACCGAGCTGAATGACCCGAATACTAAAGTAGTCTAACAATGCTCCTAGAATTTCCTACTCGGACATACGTAGCTCATGCATAACTACGAGGTTGTGGACATCTAACTGCTTTGTTATTCTAGTTGAACAACTGTAGAGCTGAGCTTAGTGATTTACTCTCAAAGCGATCCGTCCTTTGGATCTTCATAGGGAACCTAACGATTTCCTTGTCTTAGTAAACCTTGTGCTAGCAGTACTACCAATTCCTCATGCAGTTCGTATCACTCGGATCTATGCATTGTACTAGGAAATTCTCATTTTTGGGTAACTTTGTAGTGGCCCCCCCCTCTGAGTTCTATATACTGAACATTTTACGAGGCTGGCTAGGGTGCGGCCCGTCAGCTCTTTATTTGAGGACCCTTCCTTGGGGTACTCACGGTTTTGTCGCTGAGATAGTTTGGCTAACTTGCGGGTGTTCTATATATGATAAGCGCTAAGTTGACTAAGGGGCGACTCTCACCTGCAAGGCTGGAAAAATGATGTGCGACCACTTAACATATTTGGAAGTGCAGTGTTGCTAACCTCTGGAATAGGCTTATTCGGTCTATTTCAAATTAAGGCACATGCGATACGTTATTGGTCTTTAGGGATACTTCCCTGCTAATACAGGCGCCAGCTGGTAGATTACAGGCCGTCTAATCTAAGCTGTGCTCGTATCATCCCCAACCTTACAGTTCGGGCTACTAACTCTTGTGAAATTTCTTTGAAGTCTCTGATACGGCAACATGCATATAAGTCCATTAACAAATAAGCGAGAATCGAAAGTTTCTATGGCTTCATACGTGAATTACATAACCTCTTGCCCCTTTTTGGCGAGGGTCCTGCGGTACGATACGTATATACTTCCTAGCGACTAACCCGATACACGTATTTATAACCCTATGGCCAGCTACTCATGACTTATACGATATCTATATATATATATATATATATATATATATATCAACAATTACCTACAATACATACTGAATTTTTTGCGGTAACACGTAATCTCGACATACTTTACTGAATTTCATGCGCATGTGATATACTACTTCTATAGTCTAATGATATCTCTAGGTCCTCTCGTACCATTTCATTGGATTTTGTCCCATTTTGGAAGCAACAAACACATGCTTTAGCTATGATCTTGCTATTTGAAATTCCGCCACTCTTACAACGTGGGGTCAACATCCAAACCTTGTGGTCTTACTTGGTATTATATTAAGGACCCATGGTAGTCATTGAACCTTGTCTCTAGGCCACGGTAGATTAAAGTTTGCAGGTCGGCACCCTCTTACCTTCTCCTTAGGTGAACGTACGCAACATTCTAAACTACAATCTTACGTCTCTTAGCGTAAGTCCGACACTCGGTCCATGGCCACACGACGTTCTATCAATCTGGAGGTGATTCTAATTTCCCCTCAAAATCTAGTATTCATGCTTTTCCCATATCTTGCTTAGGCAGGCACTGCCGGTTCAAGGTACACAACATTGTCAATAAGGTTCTTGAGGTAAGTCTCGGCTATACTTCTTACAGATTGCGGTCGGACCCATCGATTCATGACCTTCCTACCTTCGATATCACAACTGAAATCCTTAACTATTATCTTGTAGGTATATCCTGTTAGATTTGTTAGCGTTTCATGGCGGACTTAGCGGATTTTCCGACTCAATCTTAATTATTACTAGGAGTTCATTCTTGACAAGTCTTTTACACCGCCCGGGTAAGATAGTAGTCTTACTTTCGCTCTTCTGACTTGTTACCGTAGGTCTGCACAACTTACGTAATCCTTAGGGCTCTTTAAACACTTTACGAAATCAACCAATCCCATCTTCACTTACTGCTTACTTTGGGCAACATCGCCTCAATCCTTATGCCCTTTGCTTCTTGGAATCAAAACTAAGAGTACAGGAATAGCCTTTTCTCACTGTAACGAAACGGAAACATGGAACTTACCACGTGCACGAAAGGATGGAGGTTGGAATCCTTCATTTCCCTCTCTTTCTCACATCTCCAATAATTTAATATTATCTATCATCTTAGTCGAGATCTTATATCTAACAAATAAATCAACTCATTATGCTTGCGCTATTCTTCTAACTTCCTGCTCTGAAGTTATAGAAATATCTTTTGGGGATGGTACCGATAGAGGTATCGTATTGGGAGGTCCACTCATGCACTCTTCTTCTTCTTTGTAGTTACTCTGCGAGTAGTTTGGTCCCCTCTTCTCTTGCTATAGCCAATCTTACTTTTTGTGATAGGGTGTCGCTAATCTGACTTTGTATCTGTAATCAAAGAGTATGATAAGTTTTAGGGACTCAACCCTATACTGTACCGCTCTATGCTTTGACTAAATAAGAAGAAGAGTAACCCGTCCTTTCATGCCTTGCAGCCTCCTGTCTATAGTATGTGGACTCTACTTAGCACGGCTTGGGATCTCCACAGGATACAACCTGCTTCGATACTAAGTTTGTCATGCCCCGACTTGGGAGGCATGACTGGCACCTGGTACCCTACTAAGACCTGGACTGCTGGACTAGGTGAGCCTAAGAACTTACGGTGCCGGGCGGCTCTAACTTGGATTCAAGAAGAATAGCCGAGGCTATAGCAGTGTAAATACGGCCTCGGTCGACTAGGCCTATAGCCACATGGAAACAACAGCTACCACAGAACCTTGTTAGTATAAAGGAACCTATGCGGGTGACAAGGCCACCATGCGGTCTAGATATACTTCTGAATCAAGAAAGCAGGTGCTAAAATGCTACTTGATAACAACATCACCACTACCCGACTAAATAAGGCCCCACACGGCCATCATTAACAAACTAAACATACACACGACCTCACACAGTCGGTACAGCTAACCCGGGAATATACAATCGAAAGCCTCTAAGAATGCATTAAGATGGTCGGGACGGGGCCCCGGCCTACCCATGCGCCATAACAAAGAAAATAGAATAGACCTCGGCCCCTATCGAGCTCACGAGATAGGAGTTGATGACTCTTTGTGCTTCTTGGAATCACGAGGTATCGGCTCATCGTCTATGAGTACTTTGCAGGCAAATGCAGCGCCCCCAAGCGGGCGTCAGTACCACTGGTACGGAGTATGTAAAGCAAACCGAACATAACTGAATATAAGCAATAATCTTGGTAGTTCGAATAGCGAGAAAGTAGTACAGCCATTTGGGCTAGCGGGATGCAGAAATAAGCTTGCTCATCTTGAAGGTAAGGAAGGAGCATACTGTCGACGTGGCGTCCCTGCTATCTATCAGTTAACAAATAACATGTATATACATATATAACATACAAGGACCTATACCAGCCCCCATAAGTCAGAAGGTGCCAACCAACACACAATCTATATACCCTACCTAGGGTCAAAACCATCCAAAGTAAATCGCTCCACTACGCCTACTAACTACGAGCATCTCTACCGGCCCCACAGGTATGCAGCCTGGGCTCTCTGGGCCCCTGACTATAACTGTATCTGAGTCCGGAGAACTCCTGTAACTGTAAACAGTAATTTGTATTTGTATTTGTATACATGTCCCGGCCCTGGCGCAAGCGCTCGGCCAAGGGGTAAGCTATAATCTATGCTGATCGGGTGGGAATGCTTGCATCCCATCTTCGTCCTACTGCAAGGCGGCATGCCACTCCTTGGAGTGACGTATCCTGACCCTCTGGCGGGCAGTGACACAGCTGTTAACCCAGGGCGGCAAGAAAGCTCTAAGGGTGCCCTCGCACAAACCGAGTCTCGGTAAACAATAATCACGTATGGCAAGCATGTTCAATGCGAAAATACTATCCATGTTTGATATTCTATTCTAAATCTCTTTTCTGCATTAAACTGATTCTGTTACTAAGCTAACTGTATCTAAGACAATATCTGGCTGTCTGATACTGACTTACTGATTTTTATTTTGAATATAGCATAATAACATAAAACATGCTTTACGGATTCATAATAACTAATGCCAAAAGGCGGGCTTTACATTACCTCAGTTCCCGATTTCCCAACTAATTGGCGTAATTAGTCAATATTCCATATTTCTCCCAACTGCATCCCATATATATATATCAATTATGACTAAATACATTAATATTCTGAAAATTATCACTTTGTAACATATAGCCCAAACTTTGACTTATCGAAAAAGCTTCGCTATTTCTCGAAAGCCGAAAAATACTCACTTTAGGGTTAGAATACATTGGCTTACTAATTTGGAGCAATTCCTTACCTTATCTCGAGTAGCACGACGATTCGCCAGCCGAATTTCATGAAACTAAACCTGCGGGAATGCTCCTCGCCGCTTAATACCTTACTACCCAAGGTTAATTTGAGTTTGGACCGCATTTAATAGCGTAAAAGGAAGAAATTTCAAAGAAATCCCTCGTACCCTCTGTTTTCTGGTTACTCTCTGGAAATTATTGATAATGATCTAAAAACACCGAAGTGGAGGCTTTATATAGTTGGGACCTTTAAGTGGCATTCGTCGAGTACGATTATAAGTCGCATTGCCTTGCGGCAGAGCTTGGCGCCTGTTCGATCTTCCCCCGGGCCTTTTCCTATGATATGGCATTCAAAAACTCTTAACCAACATGCGAATAGGCCATCTACATGTTAAGAATTTACGGGGTGTAACAATAGGCTAAGGGGCAAAGTGCGACAACATTTAGTTCAAGTGATTAGAACTTCTCTAAAGCTCTTATGACACAAATCAAACATCCCGCTCACAATGTAGAGTCAACTCCATCTTATCTCTCCTTTTCACAATCCAAGTTTTTCCAAGAGCCACCCTTTTAACACATTTGATTTCTATAATGCAGCATCCACAGATAGCACCACTCAATTCTTTTATTTATTCCTTTGATCAAGGTTTTTCATCCGACCATTTTTTACATTAAACATTCAGTACTACCTCATATTGAAGCTCATTCCTCTTTTTCCTTTTATGCACACCCTCAAACTTAGGCTTTTGTGTACATTATCATTTCATTTCTCATTCTCCCCCAAATCTTTAACTTTTAGCCCCCCATTTCTCTTATCACTACCAATTAGGGAGGAACGGGTGCAAAGTAGAGAATTCAAAAAGGGTCGAGGCTTGTAATGTAGTTTCCAAAGAAAAAGATTTAATGCTCAAGATGGTTAACTAAGATCAATGTTAAAAAGGGCCTTGTTTTCAGTGAAGTGACTATCAAAAAGGACCTAAGGTCATTTTTCAGTTTAGCCACAAATAGAATTTCGCCTTGAATCACATTCGAGGAAAGTTCTAGGCGACATCCTCTATACAAGAACAAACAATAACCTTACCATACAAGGCATCACAATTTCAAGGAGTCTAGCTATTCTCAAAATCAATTGAAAAGTATGATTTTTTGATAAGTTATTCTGAGTTCCACACAACTCATTTGTGAATCAAAAAGCCAAAAAAAGAATGTAGGCATCATGACAAAAGAATGCTTTTTAAGTTTATTTACTCCTCTTTTCTAAAAAATTGGGTTTCTTTGCCAAGAGAATTTTTGGTGGTACCTCAAGATAAGATAAAGACCAAAATGACAAACTAAACATGGCATTTTTCTTAAGAAAGTCACCTCTCGATCCATCATTGGGAAAATATAACTGGTTGAAACACAAAATTAAGATAAAAAAATTTTGCTCCTTGGGAAAGAATCGTGATATAAAAAAATATCTAAAGTTTATTTATAACTACTATTTACAAAGGTGATTATAACGCACGGGTAGTAAAACAATTGGTGTGTCGGACCAACCTGACGTATGAAACTCATATCATAATACAAAATAAGCTTGGCAAGGGACAAAAGTTTGAATCATTACAAAACAAGCCCAGAAACGGCATTCATTCATTTTACAAAATAGAGGCACAAGCAGGGCATTTCATTCATCAAAATTAATATCCACCCCCCAAATAAAAATAATGCTTTGTCCTAAGGCATAATAAGAATGAGAAAGAGTAGGAGAGGCGCTGTGCAGGCAAGGGCTAGGATGGGTGATGCTCCGGAGGGTGTAGGCAAGGGCTAGATCGATTGGATTGACAAATGAAGGCCTCAAGGGTCCGATTGGAGCTTAAGAGGACTATACGGTGAGACTACTTCCTTGCTCGTGAGGCTGCTCTTCTTCTTGAATTTCTCGATCGTTGCACCTCCTATTGGGCTGATCCTAACACACAAATCATGCAGGGGCTCCTCTCCATAACGGGTGAGTGCGGAAGCTCACTACCGGGAGGTTTAAGTCTATAATCATGGGTAAGACCATTGATTTTCTTGTCTATTTCCTCCCTCAAAGCATCCACCTCACCTTCAAGTATATCAACTCAAGCACAATGACTTCCCAACTTCTCAACCACTGGCTTCATAGCCGTTGTGATGGCATGTTGTATCATGGGGGAATGACCTTGGTTATCTTGACTAAGCGAGCATTATGATGCGAGCCATTCGTGCAAATTTGAGAATGCAACTTGGCATTGAAGCGACGGGCCTAAATGGAATAGGTCGAACATGGGAACCCTTCGACACTTTGCGGATTGTAGAGTCACGCAAGCCCAGAAGTTGACTTATTTTTATGGTAGAGCGTCTTTATCCCTCTTTATGGCTAAATTAAACACTCCCACAGCCCTACGCGTTTTCAGTCGGAATAAGGGCAACCGGCCTGAAACATGAAATAGTGATAAGGATTAGGAAGGGCATAGAAGTATCACTTTGTTGTTGAGACTTTTTGCTTGAATTGTAGCTATAATTTATCCCATCGTGGCCATAAATGCTAGCCGTGATCGACCTATGAGAATGGCTACCTCAATGGAGACATGTGTGGTGTTTTTGGAAGGAATGAGGCGAGTGCACACAAGGTCGAGCCACATTTAAGCCTTAAATTTGAGATCATGGCAAGAGATGTCGCCTTTCATTACAGCCCAAAGAGGGATGACCCTCAGCAATAACACTGGCAACCCATTATCTTGCTCATCTCTAGCCCTTAAGCGCCTTGCAAACCTTGTGCTAGGACGTAGCTCAGCCCAGTATATTGAGTTAATTATTGTAGGGGCGATGTGTATTTCTTTCCCCCTCACCATCACAGATGATAAGAATAGCATCTCATCTACATAGACTTTATGCTTCAAAATATCTTACCAAGCCCGACAAGAGGCATAGAATTCTCGCATCAGCTACGAAAAATAAGAGACTCCAGGACTTTTGTGAATGGAACCTAGTGCCATATACGCAATTGCTTTTCTATGTTGGGAAAGTTGACCTTGAAAGAATCTACTTCAAACCAGGCCTCTTCTGTAATTGGTCGCTTCTCCCGAAGGAGAGAGATAATAGCTTCCATTCCCTCAAGGCCCAATCGGAGCTATGCGATCCTTCTTTCCTTATCTAGGATGGACTCATGGGGTGTGTCCACCACCATTGGAGCCTTTCTTTTATCTTGTCGCATGGATGTTGACATGATCTTACAAATT
This sequence comes from Datura stramonium, assembly GCA_018107945.1. Lineage (NCBI taxonomy): Eukaryota > Viridiplantae > Streptophyta > Magnoliopsida > Solanales > Solanaceae > Datura > Datura stramonium. The sequence continues at coordinate 178,075 of JACEIK010002104.1, read as the reverse complement.
AATGTGAGTACCATGGGCAACAAAAATCTATTTGTATTTTTTTTCATTGTAAAAAAAAGAAAATATCTAAAGAGCTAAGAAAAGAAAAAGAATTGGAATGCAAAAAGGAACAAATAAACGGGAATCTATTGTATGCATCTGCGAGCTTTTGCGTTTTGCGGTGGATACCCCACGTCACACAGGTGGAGCACATGCACCAAACAGAAAACTGAGCAACATTTTAACTTGCCACGCGTTGCAGAGATGGAAACATGCGACACGCATGTGGAAGGCGATGAAGCATGTCACTCTTGACCTTCACACAGGTGGACTTTGTGATACGCGAGGCAACATGCGTAACGCGCGCGTAGTAACCGGTAGTGTCTCAACCTTTAGTTCATAGATTTTCAACCTAAACTTAGACTATATTCCTCGTTTCAATGTTTAACGGATACTTAGACTTTCCCAAAAGACAAACCAACAATCATATTCTTACCACATGACCAAAAACAACTGCTCAACGACTTTCCTTAAGAGGAAGTTACCCCATCTATCACTGGAAAACACTGGGTGCATTCATACCACTACCACAAGCATCATTATCACTCACAACAATCAAAATGCTTACTAAACATAATAATCTTCATCAAAATCATCAAACATAATAGAGATACCAAAGAAACCAACAAACATCTACAATCACAACGAAGCAACGATGATTTGCCCTTAAGAATGACATCATCCAATCAATTATGAGTCCAAATCATGCATCACAATCAAGTGAATTACTCAGACTTCACCCCCAACAAAATTTGATGGCATAATTCAATACACTAACATACATGATCAATGAAGCAATAATCCCTCATAAATTTTAAAATTCAAATCAACCCAAAACACACCCCTAAAATTCAATTTCACAAAATACATATGAAACACAAATAGGGAAATGAGGAAATTACTACTACTATTTGTGGACCACAATGTTCCTAAAAACACATGAAAAATAACGATTTAAATAAAAGAGGAGCATACCACAAATGAGTGTGAAGAAGTGGGTGGTGAAATTTCAAGCTTTGAGCAAGTTTTGGTCTCCGATAAGGAGCTTTGTCATTGGTGGGACGGTGGTGTAGTAATGAGAGAACAAGGAAAATATGGAGATGGAATGGTAGAGTGTGGGGAGTTATAGGTGTTAGTGGAGAAGTTGTGAGGAGTGAAAATGGTGAAAATGGCCTGAAAATCAGGGTTATGGGGTTGTGGAAGATGAAACATCGTGGGTCATAGCCGGGTTGGATCTTGGTCAAATAGGTTAGTCAACAATTTAAAATCCCGTACTTTGCGCTGTGCCGGCATATCGTCCCTTAAGTGCCAAAGACTTGCGACACACATGTGAAATGTGAAGTGTAGGTGGCACTTAATTCTGCTAGTACACTTCTTAGGTCCCGTGTTATATATGCGTGCGCAGGACATGATCTATGTTTGTGTTTCACATATGAAACCTGAGTACCGATTTTGAACATTTTTCTTCTAAGTATTTTGGACGGGGCACCATATTTTGCATTCACGAGGTCTAGTGCAAGTGCCTCGCCTTGGGCCTCTTCAACTTTTTACCATATTTAAACTTCTTGTATTCCTACAACAATCGAAAACAACAAGAAGTAAATTAAAAGAAATTGAAAACCACTTGGAGTTTTGCCTCTAGAAGTGCTTAATTTAACACCGCGACACGACGATATCACCTCACGGGTCAACAAGGATCTTGGGTTCGATTCATATAAGGGATCTCCACCAGCTAGTCCCTCGTGTCAATCCTTACCACAACTTTATATTCATCAAAGAGTTTCATTGGCTTGCGATTTGCATACATTGAATGTGACCTCGGTGCCAACCTGATTTGAGTTCTCCTAACTCAACATCCACTAATGTGTGGTTAGTAGCTATGAATGGGTCTCCCTAAGATGATGGGAACCTCAAGGTCCACGTCGCGATCCAACACCACGAAATCCACCAGGAGGATGAATTTATCAACTTTTACTAACACATCAGATAGTATTATCCACTGGGCACTTTAATCCCAGTCTATCACTTCATAAGCAACCTCATCGAAGTAGGCTTAGGATCTCCCAAACCTAACTTCTTAAATATCACAAGGGGCATCAAGTTGATGTTTTCCCCTACATCGTAAGACCTTGTTAAATTGATGAATCCAATGGTGCATGAAATTGTAGAAAGCCCCTAGTTCTTCTCTTTTTAGCTAAATTCTTTGGACATAGTGCGCTGAAATGATGTGACACCTCCATCATGCCCACATCGATTACCTTATTCTTCTTCAAAAAATCCTTCATAAATTTATCATATTTGGGCATTTGAAATAATGCATCCATCAACGGAATATTCACAGATAACACCAAAACATGTCAATGAACTTCTTGAACTGATTCTCCTCCTTCTTTTTAATCATCACATTTGGGGATAAGGAGGTGTAAATTTAGGTATTGGGCCTTTACAATTGGATATTCCTTTCCTTCTTCATCACCACTCCCACCACTTGAGGAAAGAGCATAAACCTCTCCGTCACTCCAACAACTTCTCATCATCAACTACCATGGGTGCACTTTCGGCACCCACCGCGCTAACTTCTCTCACTCTTTTTTCTTACCAACAATCTCATTGGGCTTATCACCCACATTCTCAACTATTCTTCCATTCCGGTGACAATTTCCATACAATGGCCATCATACTTTAGGTTTGGAAGAGTGTCACTAGGAAGTGTACCCTTTATCAGAGTTGTTTGAGCGGATATATGGTTCATTTGAGATTCAAGGTGCTTGATTGATGCCGAATGGGAGCTCATGGTTTGAGAAAGGTTGGATATCTCACCCTTAACTTTCACCCTATTATTGGTCGATTCAACTCTTTTCAACACCTGAGACAATATTTTCTCGACTTTCGAATTTTCGAGATCATTAACGCTGATTTGCATTGGAGCCACATCAGCCTTCATAGGAGGTATGTATGGAGTTGAGCTTCGATAATTGTATCTATCACCCTCTCTCAAACTCACGATCTCTCCATTGGCCATTCCTATCTTTTCATTGGCCATCACGATCTCTCCAACCTTGATTCCCATCACAAGGACGCCAAGAGCCTTAGTTGGCAACTTGGTACACCGAATGAGAATCCACCATTTGACTCTTCATATATTAACACTTTTTATTGAATTTAGCATGCGGAGCATCATTCTAAAAGGAGTTGTTCCCTTGGACTCCAATAACGTAATATTTTTGGTTCCAAAGCCCATACACAGCAACAAACAACTCCATTTGAGTCATCATTTTCTCTAAGGTTTCATCCCTTTCATACATTCCTTCTTATTATCTCATCCATCATTTGGTGGGAAGGTGAACTTGAGGACACCTCATATCCTTTGTGCCATGCTCGATTTGTTTTGGTCATTATATCCAAAGGGCCTTTGCAAGTTCAAAATTTTGCATGATTGAACCACAACTAAATTGGTTTCCACAAACTTGTTAATGGAGTCAAGAGATCGGTAGAAGTTTTTGCAGAGCACTCCATCTGGCAGCCCATGAGTTGGACAAATGACCACTTTCTTTTTAAATCTCAACCACGTCTTATGTAATGGTTCTCCCGAAAGTTGCTGGAAGTTTGTGATCTCATCATGCATTGCGACATTCTAAAAAGTGGAAAAGAACTAATCAAGGAATGCCTGGGTTAGCTCATTCCATGAAGTTATAGACCCTTGAAGGTAGCTCTTTCAACCACCTTTGTAGCATCTCCCGTGAGAGAGAATGGGAACAATCTTGTGAATGAATTCTTGCCTGACGTTTCTTATATTGAATAATTGTGATTTTAATAAAGTCCTTAGATATTTGTTGGCATCCTCTACTATGAGGACACCAAAGAATCCTTTCATCTAGATGAGATATATCATGGTGCTAGTAACGCGAAACACTGCATTCCCTACTATTGGAGGTAGGCGAATAACATTAGCGCATCATGACCTACCAGCTCATCCTCAACATCCATGAATTCATCCACCTTTGCGTATCCCACTAATAGTAAAACAATTCTTTCTCCTATTCAATCAACAAAAATAAAAATAGTATAAAATAAAACAAAGACGTAACACAAATGTGAATCAACAAACAGCAAATGGCAATCAAATTTCAATCCCCGACAATGATGTCATTTTGTGTCTCTAAATTAATAACCTTCGGTTGAGGAGGTGGCAACAGTCATTTGCAAAACAAGTACACAATGAAGATCCTGGATGGTATCCCACAAAGATTGGAGGTTAGATTCTCAAGTGTTGTAAATTAGTTCACACAAGAATGCATCATGTCTAAGCGTAAAGTAAAGTTTTAGGGAATAGGTTTGAACTAGTATCAAATAAAAATATAAAATAAAAACAAGTGAAAATGATTGTTGCAAGAAAGATGAGAGACTAGGGGTGTGCATTTGATAGGGCATCGACTTGGTAGGTATTAATTAAGAGCCTTAGATTCAATTAGTGCATGGATAACCTTTGACTTTGGACTTCCCACTCTAAGTTTCTCAACAAAAAGAGTGTATCTACTTTGTGTTTTCTCAAACCCCAAAGCCAAAATCACTAAGAACCAAACAATGCGAGGAAGGAGTTTAGACAATTTATAGCTCTAACCCTTTAATGAAATTTGAATTGGGTGTAGGCTATCTAGCTCCAACCATAGATCAAACTCCAAATCCTCATTATTGAAGTCTTACCCAACTTCACTTTCTTTCTCAAGAAAAAGCAAAGTTAGAGAACTCAATTAATTATCAAATTAAAACTTGAAGAAATCAATGAATCCTCGTTTTCTCAAATCTAAGATCAATAGTCAATACCCACTTAGTTCTAAACACCCATCATTCACACACACCCTAAGAAATTAGCTACTCATAATTAAAGGAAGAGAATTATACCAACGGAAGGTACATAAAACTCAATCATATTAAGCAATTAAAAGATCATTTCGGCTTAGAATGCGCAGCAATGGGTGTTTTCTCACAAAGAAGATGAAGAAGGAAGTATGAAATTGTACTATCTCTATCACTATCTCTCTTCTACAATATTCTCTATGATGTAATGTCCTCCCTCCTCCTCCCCACTCCCAATGGGGTAAAATCAATAAATTCCCACACTTGAGATCCCCAAAAATCCCTTGGATGTTTCTCAAGTACGTGCTTGCCTTGTGGGCCCGATTTTTCCTTAGGAGCATGGCTCACTTTACAGGGATGTGCAGCTCGCAGATTCATCAACAAGTCTAGGCAATCTTTGTCAACCTTCTACATTGTATCTGCGGATCGTAGTTCTTGGAGCTTTCGGCACGCATGTCCTTTACCGGCGTCTTGACTTGTGACATGCATGTCACCTATTTTTACTCGGCAGTTGCTTCAAGTCCAATTCCTTCATCATATTTGTTTTAACTAAATGCCTACGCAAAAGAAAAAAAAGGCATAAAATTCTTCAAAATTCGTTAAAAAAAAGCAATAACTCATGCTTAAGAGCCGGATAATTGGATAAATACCAGCTCATCATTTTCCACGATATTAATTTGATATCAAAGATTTTGGGAATCGACACAAAATATTAAGATAAAACGTAGGATAATTCTAGGTTGATACAAATTTGTTAGTACCCTCACATATAACTGACATATAAAATAAGTATTTCTCTAACATTTCACCAAATGCTAATAAATTCTGAGTGTACGTGTGAATTGAAGTTTTATTTTTATATTGATTTTCAAGAAGATTAAGATATCTTTATAGATTGAAAAACGGGTCTGGGGCATATCATGCTTGGAGTTCAATTTTATAGCAATAAAATCGGCTTGACATGATTATGATTTTTAGTATAATAATGAGGCTCATTAACTTAATTGAAAGAAAGCTTAGTTCTGCTCACTTAATTGGGTTGAGGGGAAGAACTCAACAGGCAAAGTAAAAAGAGTTTCAAGGTTAGTTTTGAGTAAATGATCATTTCATTTTATGTTCTAATTCATGAAATGATGCTTCCTTTTAAATATGAAAAGAAATTAGAATGAATAACTAAAATACATAATCGTTAAAAGTTTTATAATATATTATAGATTGCTATTAGAGAAAATATATGCACATGAAGTCAAAGTATAATTTAAGTTAAAATTACATATTCATATATGTTTGATTCTACTATACAGATAAATTGTTAAAGAAAAATGATTTTACTTTTTCAAACATGACAACTAAATGAGATGTTTGATCCTTTCTATGCATAGCCGAAACATTTAGATTAGAAAATTGATATTTTTTGTGTCATTATTATTAAGTAAAGTGCCACTTTTCATATATACTAGTATTAGTTTATGTGCTTTATAGATGTACTTAGATCAAAGAGTATAAAAAAACGTTAATGTATGATTTGATCATACGCTATCAACCAATTGTATCCTAATTTTATGTTATAAGTAGGAAAGAGAGGAGTGCATGACTACTTAAAATTACTTCTATATAAATTCAATATCTAATGCGTTTTCCGATCAAAAAAGTCATTTGTAAGCGTTTCATTTTAACTGTTAAATACCATGAATTTAGACTCTAAATTTATAGCTTCAATTTTTAAGATTTTTAATATCAAAACTATTATATTTTAAAATTTATGAGTTCAAATCTATTATTTATTAAAATTTTAATACAGTTTATTTCTTAAATTTATATTTCGGGTTAAAAATACTAATTTAGAAGATTTGTGTGCTACTTAAGCTCAATATATATAACCAATACCAAATTAATAGGAAACTTTAATGTCATGATTTCACACTTCATTGGAATCTTCTAATTAAATGTACATATCCATTTCAATGACCAATTTTGTTATAGCATACAAGTTCATAGTATTGCTCCCTCCGCTCCACTTGTTTTCTTTACTAAGAAAGATAGACCTAAATATTCTCATTTTAATAACTTTCGAACTCTTTCTCTTTTTAAATCCTTTTATATGACTTAATAAGAAATTTAATATCATGGATTTCACGCTTCATTGGAATCTTCTAATTAAGTAATTAAATAAAAAAAATTCCTTATGTTCTCATCAGCCATTTCTACTACTTTTTACATCATTATTATATTCTGTATAAAGTATAAACTCACTCTATAAATTAAGAAACGTCAAGTCTATCATTCACAATTACTTGTTCTATTATATATATAGCCATGAAAGAAAATAAAGCAGAAGGAAACCTTGTCTCTTTTTATACTCTATCATCACAAAACCTTCATTTAATTGAGGAAAATATTAGAAACCAGCAAACACTCGTTGACAAGCAGTGGGGCGGGGAAGTTAGTGGAAGAAGTAGAAGATAACTGCATACAAATTTAAGAATCTCGACTTGCTATATCAAACTTTTTACTCATTTCTTCTTTCAAAGTAACATGCATCATGAAGATTGGACTATAGGTAATTAGAAGAGGATATAGAGCAAGTTAATCCTTTGCTGACTCTCTGTTTTGTTTTCCTGAGACTTATTTTAGATCACAAATTTTTAAAAGTCTTTTTCCTCTTAAACTTTGTGCTTTGTCAAACACGTCTTATGTAGGTGATTACAATATTCTAAATATGTTAATAGCGAAGGAGTGTTATATTGATTACCCTAATTTATCTCCTTGGAAGCTAACAAGGTCGAGAGCAACGAATGTAGATACTGAAAAACTTCCTAGAGTTGCCATCAAATACAATTTGGATAACTATCTTAAAGGAAAAGTAAGTATATAACAGTAAACTCATATAATTTGTAACTTCTTATTTGATTTTATATTCAACTAAATGTAGAAAAAAAAGTATATAAATATATTAATTCATTGGTTGGTGTATAGAAATTTCTTCTATATGCAAGTTCAAATTATCGATAGACTGTGAAACTTTTCTTAATAGAGTTGACCCATGAATGTGATAAAAGAAAAAGGACCGGAGACTTTTCCAAAAAAATAAAGATAACAATTATGAGCTTGTTGTTTTCCACAGGTAGAAGAATTCAGAGAAGCTATATTGTAGCCTTATTGCATTCAATTGGTCTAATTGATCCTCCAAATGTTCTTGCAGATATAGTTGAATATTTGATTGGTGCCATCTATATTGACTCCAATTTCTCCATGGATATATCTTGAGTGTGGTTTAATTTTTAAATTTATACAATATTTTTTTATTTATTCTATCTTTTGACATCTCTGTTAATAAAATAATACTATGTACATTTGATGACAGGTAGTAAAAAAATTATTGCAACCTTTAATTACTTTAGAGAAACTTGAGATTTATCCAGTTACAAAAATTTATAAATTATGTCAGAAGAATGGATCAGGCAGAATTTGATGATCAATGGGAAAATCAAGAAGATGCATGTTTTTATTAATGGAAAATTTGTAGGAAAGGAAAATTCAATTGGAAAAGAAATAATTGTACAAAAATAGTACAAGACACTAATGCATATTATCAAGTTGTCAGACGTTTAATTGTAAAGCCATTTCAGTGATGATGAACAATCATGTGATGATATACAAAGGTAAAGATACTATTATAAAATTACGTCTTTAATTGAAAATTAGCGACTTTTCTAATAGTATTTTCAGCTTTGTATTTCATCCTGGAGTTGATCACTATCATTAAAGTGGCTCAACAATTAAATTTCTAATAACAATGTCACATTGTGCTGCTCTATTTTGTCACGTCTTCTCTTTCCCTTGTTCTCTTACCATCAAATTTTTCATCCATCTGCATCTCTCTGGTTTTCCCATTGATCAACAAATTTGTCATCAATCCATTCTTCTGACATAATTCGTAAATTTTGTAGCTGGAAAATGAACCTGTAAGTAATTAGAGGTACAAAAATCTTTTAATACCTGTCATCAAAATATATACATAAATATTATTATTTTTAATAGAGATCTTAAAAGATAAAGTATAAATTTGAAAGTTAACCCATACCTGCCAAGTTGTATCCATAGATAAGTGGAGCCAATATAGGTGGCACCAATCACAGGTTCAACTGTATCAACAAAAACTTTAGGGATCATTGATCTATTTGAATGCAGTAGATGTTCTAATATAGCTTCTCCGAAATTCTCACCTGTAAAATATTAAGCTCATAGGTGTTATATTTATTTCTCTTTTGAGCGTCTCCGTCCTTTTTCTTTATCACATTCATGGGTCAACTCTCTGTTAGAAAAATCACAATCCATCGATGATTCCAACTTACATATAGAAGAAATTTCTCCTGCCAAATATTGTTTATATACTTTTTTTAAAAAATTTATTGACTATAAAATCAAATGAGATTACAAATAGTGAAGTTGTGCATCTTACTTTTAGCTAAGATAATTATGCAAATTGCATTTGATGGCGACTCTGCTAGAGGTTTCAGTATTGTGGCTGCTCTCCAGCCTTGTTAACTTCCCAGGAAACTAGATTAGGAGTAATCAATATGTCTCCTTCGCTATTAACTTCTCAGAAGACACAATCACTTACATAAGATGTGTTTGACAAATATAAAATTTAAAAGAAAAAAAAAAATTTTAAAATCTGTAATCTAGAGGAAATAAGTCATGAAGAGAAAAAATTGCAACACGATCAGTTGATTCAGAGAGAGGACTAACTTTCTCTAGATCCTCTTCTAATTGCCTATATATTCCAATCTTTCATATGGTGTACAGTTACTTCGAAAGAAAAGAAATGAAGTAAGATTGATGTAATAAGTGGAATTCTTGAATTTGTATGCGATTATTCTTCTATTTCTTCCACTAACCTCTCGCGTACTTGTCATCATCATTAAGTATTAGTTAATTTTTAATATTTTCTTCAATTAAATGAAGGTTTTCAATGATGATAGTAAGAGAGACAAAGGTTTTCTTCTACTTTATTTTCTTCTATATATATATTAGAATCGGAAGGTGGAGTCGAGGAATTTTAGGTTTAGTGTTTGAATTTTAAAAAGCGGATGTAATTACGAGATTGGGAGATACACAAAGTCTTTAAACTCACTTCTAAAATTTAAAATTCTAACTATGACAACTGATGTCTAGAAAAAGTCTAGAAATGCCTTTTAAAGACTTAAAAGGTAGAGCCAAGTTGCCATCTCGTTGTCATTCTAGTCACAGACGGAACCACAAGCGGGTCCATGGTCCGCATTGTTGAACGGGGAGATCACAAGTGGGTCTTCAATATTGTGCCCTAGATTTTTGTTAATTTCTGCAATTTCAACTTTGCGAATAGCAATCTGGAATGTGGTATGCGAGAACAAGTATGGGAGTGCGATTGCTTCAAGAAGTCTGAGTAGACCTTAAGATTTCTTTTCCTTTGACCGTGGAATTGATGCGTGGACCGCTAAAGTCAGATTATGACCATTGAATGGGATAAAATGTAATTTTTATTCCTTGGCGTTCTTTCACTTTCTCTGCGAGTGGAAATGGCCATTTGTGAACACTTAATATGATTTTGCGGACCCCAAAATTAGGACACTTTCCTTCAAATGCAACATTTTCTCTTCTTTTTCGACTTTTTTGCTATTTTTCTCCATTTTGACATCTGAGTTCATACTCACGAAAGTTATCAAATATCATCAGAACTTAGTCTAAAAAGTGCATTGAGGACTTAAATTCTATATTTTGGTGTAAATTAATCCATAATTTCATGGCTTATCATTAAAACATAAACATTGAAGGTCATACGAGATCTGCTACCTTTCTACATCGAGTAACTTCAATGCATTACACAAACTAACCTATCTTTTGTTTGAAATAACTCATACCCTTGTTTTATCTCAAGAAAAGCTGCAAACATGTTCCTTACTAAGAATCACTGTGCATATTCCCATAAAACTCGACCCTCATGGGCAAATTCCCAGAGTTGTCCACAAAGTCAATGACTATCTTCCTTCAAGAACTCTCAACCCTTTTGTCTTCACTCAGTCGTTGTGTCATCCTATTCATATTTAACTTATTCTTTCGTAAATCCCAATCTGCCATACATTTATAGCCTGTGACTCACAACTAAGTAAACAACATAACATTGTGACTATTGTATCGTCAAACTCAGCTCATTCAAATCCTCTTCATCATTATCTCACTTTTTCAAATAGAAATAACACTCTTCTTAACAACCCACAAAGGAGTCATACCACCTTGAACACTTTTCATGTCTTACCACGATCACTATCCTCTAATACGTCTTGCTAGTCTTTCATAACACCCATCCCTTATATAAGATAATAGCATAGGTACCTACTTCATCACTAGACTTCAAATCCTTGTTGATACACTTATAACATAAGACTTTATTATAAATTGTTACCGCTGAAGCATTTCGTCCTCATCATACCTTTATTCACCCTTGTTATGTCAAACCTCCTTTGTAGTCTTCAAAGTCAGAACATTTACAATCTAGTAATTTCACTAATCATATCATTCCTAATAATCAATTCTCTCCATGAAATTGCGTATGTTATTTACTCCTCTGAATAACTAACCGTAGAAGAAACAGTGATCATGAAGTTCGTCACATCATTTTGTATTTTACTATGAATATTATCAAACTAAAGAATCCAAATTATAACCTCACTCAATCTACCTTCAAATTATTACTACGGTCTAAATTTAGCCACATATCTTTTTAGACGGGCCTACCTCTTCCTTCTTGGTACAACATCTTACTCCATGCGATGCTCCATCTCCAACTATTGGAACATGAATTTGAGAATGTGTCCCCACTATTAGTGAGAGAATGAAATGAGAGATATTAAGAATTGGGATAAACCAAAAATACGATAAAGAGTCAAAGAATAAAATTTTCCTAATATCACCATAACCTCTAAAAATAAGTAACGTATGACCTCTAGCCTGACATCATAGGCCAAGGACACTGTCTATGTGTTGAAATATATAATTATCGACAATCAATCTGAAATTTGGGTCCTTGGTGCACAAGGTCATATGGGTTGGGTATTACTAGTCACACATGGAGGAAGACACTAGGGACTTCGACAAAATTTGAAAAATGCAAGCGGTTCACCCACAATCTCCACAGCCAGGAATGAATGCATGCGATCCACGGCCCTTTGTCCCTTCATGAAATGAGAAATGGATATTGTAGGGCCATTACCACCTGTGGCTGGTTAGTTAAAATTCTTACTTGTTATGACTGACTATTTCTCCAAGTGGGTTCAAACAGGAGCTTACAAGAAGATTTGAGAACGAGAAGTGATTGACCTCATCTAGGACCATATTATCTACCGATTTAGGATCCCCGAATGATATTTCCTCTGACGACGAACCATAATTCATCTTGCCCAAGGTTTCTGCGTTCCTACCAGTGCTGCAAATCAAAAGTAAACTTCCTCCCTGTATCACCCAAATGCTAATGAGCAGGCCGAGTCCCACAGATAACACAATACTGCTTACCTGAAAAAGAGGCTAGAGACTTCAAAAAGAATGTTGGGTTGGCTATCGAGTCTTTGTCTGGCACCAAATGATGCCAAACTCCAGCATGGTGAAACCCCATTCTCATTGGTATACAAGTGAAGCCTTGATACTTGTTGAAGTAGATGAGCCTAGCTTTTGGTTACCACAAGAGCCGAAAAGAAGAAAAATGAGGAAATGAGAAAGCAACTAGACTTACCGGATGAACATTGGATAGTTGCCTTTGTTTGGATGATGGTATCAAAATAGAGGATAGAGAGGTATTATAACTGTAGGGATAGGTTTCGCCACTTCAAAATGGAGGACCTATTTTTTCGAAGTGTAACCCTTGGCACTCAGGAAACCTAAACAAAGGAAGTGAGTCCTAGATAGGAAGGACCACAGATAAGCGGCATATCCAAAAGAGGTGCTTACAACCTGTCCAGGCCTACAAGGTGATTGGCAATGGAAAAATTGGAACATCGAAAATTTGAAGAGATACTACTGCTAAGAAGACAAGTGTCACTAGAGTGGTTCATCACTACTTTTACAACAATATGCATACATTTTTTCTCTGATAGATGTTTTATCCAAATAAGGTTTTCTCGGCAAGGTTTTTAACAAGATATGCACCAAGCATGTTAGGAAGAGGAGAAGAAGTGATCCGTTGGATGATGTCGATGACCCGACACTCTCAACACTGAGGACTCGTAACAAAACTAAAAAACTAACGGCTACCCCATTAGATCGGCTATGCCAATGTCTAGCATGCTTTTGCAGCAGGAGCTTCTGGCTGGAACCAACTGATACGAAGTATTGAATATTGTAATAAAACTTTTATACTAAATTAAAAGTTGAGCTTGTATATGCTTAATTCTTTAATTTATTCTCTAACCATAGTTCAGGAAATAAAATTGATAAATGCACTCAATCGGTTCAACACGCATATTTGACATAATCGGGAGACGTCTAACTTATAATAAAAATATCAAAAGTTATTCTCGCGCACAAAATAGGATCTACCTTTATATAGTCATAATATGTACATGTATAAATAAATGCACATAAGAAAATTTTTCACTCACCTAGGCAGGCCACGCTTCCGAGGATGGGCTGAAAGGATTACTAGAATATAAAAAGTGGACTACCTTCAGTGTTTATATGTAGAATCTCTCTCATAAAAAGTAATACAAAATATCCCTTTTATGGGAATCAAGCAAAAAAAAGATATATACAAATGAGCGGAGAATAAGAAAGGAAAATGCTAAGCGACCCGCGGATGAACTGCAGGCACCTTCTGATCGATCTCCTGCACAGACCGATCATCCAAGGAGGTAATCTCAGTTGGGTCCAATGATGGACATATGACCGATGTGGTAACCTTTTGGTTTGATTCAATCTCCTTCTCACATCGAAAAATGATCGACACAAACTCTCCAAAGGATGCTTAATCGATCTTCCCAGAATGATACTTCACTTAAGAGCGAAGGGACACTTTGTAACCAAATGTATAGCCTTGCTATTCCCTAAAGTTTATGCTAGAGATTTGTTTCTCTATTTATTCTTGCATAAAATTGGTGGGATAGACGGAACTTCACCCTTTAGTCAAGAAAATCAACTTTCACTTTGGGCGTTACTGACTTAAGCATCACTTTCTTTTAGTCGGGCTAGAAGTTGAGAAGCTTCCTGCTCCGGCCTTGCCTGCCCTTTCAATGGCCTTTTCTCTCTCCTCGGCAGTCACCCGGGTTCCACTCGAACCAAAGTGATAAGCGAGACTCCATCTCGAACTGACCTATTGTTGGCAATAGCCAAAACCTTTACATCGATGAATTAACCCTCTAGTAGTTGGATCTACATCTCTAAGGAGATGACCCTCTCTTAGAGCTGCTCCCTCTTGTCGTGATAGTCTCTCATTAAGTGGTATGAGAAAAACTTGGACACAAAGATACCCACAATGAAAAGACAAATTGTTATCAAAAGAAGATTAAGAGGGAAGGGGAAAAGGAGGAGGCACGAGGCATACTCGAAACGTGATAAAGGGATTACTCGAGAAGACGCTGCTTATATTAGGCCATTAACCCCTTCAACATATCCTTTTTAACCTGGATGGAAGTGTGGGGATACAGACCCTCCTGCGTTCCCTCGGCGGTCATAGGGGCCTTGATCCCTTTATTAGAGGACAAGACTCGGGAACCTTCTTGAAAGAGAGAAAGAAGAATTCCAGGACACTCCCTGAGATGGGGGCTGAGTCTCTAACCACTTCTCTCTTGCCACTTCTTTTCGACTATATCACTTGGTGCTCACTTCCACCCTGCGGCGAGCACTTCTTAGGGAGAGAGCCAAAACCTTTGGCCTAAGATTGGTATGAGTTTCACTAGCAGCAATAATTTTTCTCTAAGAAGATTCTTCTTTGCTTCTATTGAAGACCCTATCGGAGGAAGGAAACTCGCTGATGGATATCTTTCTTTTTATTCTTCTTCGTGATCTCTTATTCCATGTAGACCTTTTTGGTCTTGCTTGGTATGATGGCGAAGAGTGAACTCATATCTTGAGGACGGAGAAGGAGATTATCCTAATGGGCATCAGCTGCTCTCACTCCTTTCATCCCAAATCAAAGAAGTTAAGTTAATAATGATAGTAAAGAACGAGGGAAATCAAATAGCTGAAAGAATTTGAATTAATGGTGCTCCCCAAACTACATAAAGCTTAAAACCTTATGGACCAATGGATGAATTTCAACGAGAGGGGGTCAAGGGAGGCTAAAACACCAAAAAGACCTTTTAAAGATAAGGTTGAAATGTTTTGATGTCTCCCAAGCACGCAAACGCACGTGGTCATCAAATAATATAGGATAGTGAAGCTGATTATCGATCCCTCAAATACTTGTCAGATTAATTATTCAAGGTTATTATCTTATCTCACTATTCTAAGAAAAACAATAAAAATGGGGAATGTTTTGGAGATTTAAACTGCTAAACTTGAAAGGAAAAATTAACTATTTAATTGAATGTGGTTTCACAAATGTTTGTACTTCAAATGATGATAAAATCTAGGGTAATGGTACTTTCGCTTGGGTTGAGTTTTCAAAACTTGATTACACTAGATTAATTCTTTGTAAGGTTTCTAGTTGCAAGTTATTGATCCCATTTCTTGCCACTCTCCGAGCATCCAAGAACTATCAATGAACCCTAACTCCTATATCCCTAAGTGCATTAGGAGAAATATGAGGCAGCGGTTGTGGCTACTTGTGTATCAACTAAACATGGTTGAAGGGTATATTCCTATCCTCATCAACAATTATATCTTGAGCTCAGTTGAAAAAGAGTCTTTTGGATGTGTTTTTAATATTGCACTTTTAACCCTTTTTAGTTACCTCTCCCGAGTTCAACAGAAATCCAATGGATTTATTCGAAAGGTGATCAATCTAACAAATAAGAAATTAACATAAGTAAATATAAACAACATTTAACGAAGAATCATCTATCAAACTTTAACCATATGCTATGGCCAAAACCCTAGAGTGGGAGTTTAGATACTCATGTTCAAGTGGAAAAACAAGAAATCATCATTCGAAGCATAAAAGCGATAGAGAAAGAAGAAAAACTAAGTTATGAACTTGTATCTCCTAAAGTTACGGTACACCCTCATCTGATCAAATAAAATGATGTAAGATAGCTAGAAAACGACCTAGATGTTATATTTATAAGTGAAGCCTCAAATGATGCTTTTCCCTCAAGTATTTATCTTAAAATCATCAAAAATCCATCGAGAATAGGTCTAGCATCGCGCCTGATCGTCGGAGTCAGGCTCAATCTTCCTTTGAAAATTTTCTCACAAGGTGCCCCACGCCAGCCAATGCACCAAGGTGTTTGTCAAATTTCTAGAATCCGGATACCATCTGGCGTGCCACGCCATCAAAAAGCACTGGAGTGTTAGAAGAATTTTCTAAGTCTGGGATGCTTAAGGCGCGCCATGCCATCCATCTCGCCAAGGTGTTGATAAAATTTTTCTTTAAAGTTAGGGACCTGGTGCACCACGCCACCTATAGCACCAACTTTTGGTGCATAGTTCCTTGAAGTTTAAGGGTTTTCGCACCATGCCATCCATCTTACTAGGCCAACTTTACGAACTCTTCTTTCTTGACACCTTTGGGTCATTTTGAGTCATTTTCATTGATTTCCTGCTCAAAATATCTAAAAACTTTTGTTAAGCTCTAAAATACACATAAAAATGAATTTATGATTTCATAAGGATTGTGAAGTCAAAATAAGGTAAAAGATCGGCAAAAAAGGAAAATGGGCATAAAATATTCTCGACATCACCACCCCACACTTAAATCATTGTTCGTCATTAGACAATCCTCAATTATATGCATAAATCAGCTTTTACCACCACTTGTCATCTCTATCAATTCTCACTCCCAACCAACTAGAAATTGAGCATATGATTAAAGTATTTCATTAATATATGGCAATTCCATGACAAGCACATGTCTGAGTTTTCACATTCAAGACTACTAGCTTCTATAACGAGACTTATCTTTTCAAAAGCAAGGGGCCAACATGATTAAATATGTGGTGTGCCACATATAGTACACCTACTTAGACATCTTGTGCCTCACTTTTCAGTGATTTTCACTCTCTCAATTATTAATGCAAAACATGGAACTTAATAAGTAAGACACACTCGCGCTCACAAATAATGTATTATACATATGTCACATACCATAAGCGCTCTTCATGTATATTTAGGCTACTTAATTGTTTCAAGAGATTAGATCATAAGAAATTTTCTTGGTTGTAATTTCGGCTACGGGACGAGGTAGGAATGATTTTTCTTTGATAGTATTTCACTCACACAAGCACTTTGATACATTTTCATCTTTCTTGTTCACCACTTTCTCCTTTATTATTCACCCTTCATTTCACTTACCCTTTTTCTTTTCTTTTCATGCCCCCTTTTTTCACTACTTGATGCTAGTTCGACATAATCGATAAAAATAATCAACCATTAAAATCTTTTATGAATGTTCTACCATCAAGTGACAACATGTTTTATGGGCACCCCTCTTCTCTTTTCCTCTTCTTATCATCCACATATTTTATTTCTTTCCTTTCCCTTAGCACTGCTACCTCGGTGGACTCCTCATTTCTTAACTACCAAAGTGCCTAGGTTTGTTATTAGATTGAAAATTCTTGAGGTCACACAAAAAAAAAGGAAATAGGCTACTTTTGTAGCTAAGAAAAGAATAAGGCTTATGGATCAAAAGGGCATTAACTGTGGATAATGTTCAGGAAAGAGGTAACGTGGGAAAAACATGGATTTTTCAAAGAAATGTCTTGATCATCTCTTAACTCCCTTATAACTAGATATCATACATATACTAAGGTAAGTTCTAGATGCCACACTATATAAACACAACAATTAAGCTCACCTCACATGACATCGGAGTCTAATTGGTTTCTTAGCTACATACTCACATAATCAAATTGAATGACACTTTTCATTATTAATCCCTAAGAGTGTCTTGATTCAAGTTAAAGAACTTAATGTGTCTCTCATGTAATTCTCACTTATGCAATTAGATGATCACTTCATTGACTCTAGCATATTTTTGCCAAGTAAAATGTCAAAGAGCACACAATTAGTTGATATGACTCAATCCTAAAATAAAAATGTGACTAATTTTTTAAAAATATAAAAACAGAAAAAAGAATATTAAGTTATAAAATTTTTAATTAAAAAAACAAAAAAAATTGCTCTAAAATTAAACCAAATAAACATACTACTAAAGATGAACAAATTGTCACAACATAACAAGGCATCATCCAAGTTCCCAATCATTACCATTGATATCTATGAAAAAACAGACCTAATCAATCACAGAGCTACTACCACAGGGACTGAAAACCAATAGTACAGCCTACTACAAATTTAGCAAAGAAAGAGTAAACAGGAATTTTTCTTCCACACACTTAAGTAATGCATTGTCAGCGCACAAGCAAATATATCACGTAGGTAGAGAAAAATAACTTTGGGCCTCTAAGCACAATCATCATCATCAGGATCTACTCCTAATCATCATCATCATCATCCTCACCATCAACCTGCATGGCACCTATAGTAGCATTATCCTCCTCATCATTGTCAAGTCATCAACACCATCGAGTCAGCACCATGGGCTCATCATCGTCATGGCTCCTCAAAATCTTACCCCACTCTAAACATCAACATCGCACTCACAGTAGTGGGGTACTGCTCCTCTAGGGCTAACATCTCCTCCTTAGTGAGTAGGTCTAGCTCCGATCCTCAAGCGCAACTCTAGCATCTCAATTTGCAACTTCTCCAATCTATCGTCTAAATACGGTGATTATCTGAGGGAGAGAAGTGGAGCTATAGAAATGATAGGCTCCTTGACATCAATCATCTTGCCTGCCAAGTGCCCTGCTAGAGATAAATGAAGGATTTCCTCTTCTTCCTCAATGCCAGCATCACTCAAAAACTAAGTCAGGAGGCGCCATGAAAATACTTCCATCACGTAGTTGTCCCTTGACCTCCTCATGTAATCTCTAAGCAAGCGCATCAAAGTTGATTGGTAGCCCTTTCATCAACTTATATACCAACACGACTCACTCTCTAGTGATCTCCATGATGTGTTCCAGGGAGAATCACGATACAAACAAGCTTCACTCAAGCTCTCATCTTCTTCATCAGTAGGAGAAATGAAGTGTAGAGTGAGTCTTTGTTGTGGTCCCTTTTCAATGGTGGTGAATGCTCACCACATATTGTATGGAGAATGTCGCGGTATGGGGCCTACTCTGTAAAATAAAGTACTCCGATGGTCTACCATAGGTGTACCAAGGAAGGCATCGAATGTCTTAGCAATGAAATGAACCACTTGACCCCGAAATTTGACCTTAGTTCTCTCTCAAAGGATGTGTTGCCGGTTGCACAAAATTCCCTCACTAAAAGTGAAATTTGCACTCATCGGAGTTTGGCAAAGACATATCCCAATCCCAACTCCGCCGGATCTTGTCGCGGATGGTAGTGAACTCAAGTGCGAGGTGACCTTCATCAATCTAGTTCTTCTGAATAGCTGACCTTCTTTTGTGCTTGTAACCACTTTATCCCATGAGGCTCCACGGCAGCTCCGAACCTCCTAGCAAGGGTTCCCTTGGCGGCTAATGAATTTGACCCTTTTGTTCCCTTTTGGAGCCACTTGAGACCTTTGTTAGAGATTTCCACTCTTTCCTTTGTTAGATTTTGATGTCATGACACATGCCAATCAATAATCAAGAACTCCACAAGATTAGTTCATGAACTTAAAAAGGCTAGCTAATTAGGTGTAGCCGGATGCAAGGCGGCCCCCACACTTACTTCACTAGCATACTCATGAAAGTTTGTAAAATAGGGTACTCAATATTTTCCCCATTATCATATCAAATCTCAACAACCAATATTATTCACTAACCTTACACTACACCCAAGTTCATCAAAAAATTTTCACATCTCTCTTAAATTTTTTCTTTTTAAGAATGCCTCACTTTGGCCATTCCCTTCCCTTTCCCTCTTGCATTTCATAATTCCATCCAACCTACACATGAAGTAGTTCCAATCAATTCATTAAATAGCCAACATGGAAATTTACCACAATCCACAATGAATTAACAGGAATTTTCAACAACTCAAAATTCTTCATATTCAAGAATTTATGAACTATGCACTTTCTCTACAATGGCTTCGATCCACCAATTTCATGAAATTGAATTTATTAACCCTTTCATCCCCGCAACATAAAATCACTAAACTCAATAAAAAATAAGTAACCCAAAAAAGTATAACACATTATCATTGAAGAACTTGAGAGATTAAAGCTAATGAAACCCATATCATGAAATTCATGGTTTTCACAAATAATAGTGATTTTGGGTCTTTAACTAGGGAAAGGGTGTGGGAGCATGCTTTTAACATTAACTTTCAAGAGAGAAGAAAAGTACTTGAGTTGAAGAGATTAGCTTCACCAAACTCCTTGGAGGAACAACAATGGGGAAAAAGGGAGGGGAGAGTTACGACAAATGTGGGAGATGAGAGAGAGAATTGTTTCTTTTTAATTTCCCCCTTTTAATGAGGAGATGAATGGAATTTAAAATAAAAGGTGTGGGAAATGTGTTTTTAGTAATTTTAAGGTCCTTGTGTCAAATTTTGACCCATTAACAAAAAAATTTCAGCCAAAACACACTTGGCATGAGCGCGCCAATGCCTCACCATACACTTAGAAAAAAATTTCTTCGTGGTAGTGCAGCGTGGCTTACCCCTAATGAACCAACCTAAAATATTTTTAGTTGTCTGAAGTTCAACACCTGGCACCCCACGCGAGGTATCTACGCCAGAGACTTAGACTTTTGCTCTTTTTGACTCAAAAGCGCTACATTCATCTCTACAAAACTAAAATTAATGTTAAAAAAGATGGGTTGCCTCCCACCAAGCACCTTAGTTGTAGTTGTGACACGACATTTGCGGGTTGCCTCTCGTGCAGCGCCTGATTTAATATCCACTGACACGACCCAGTTGTTCTCACTCCTTTATTTAAGTGAGATGGTTAGGATCCTAAAAACTTGCTAAATTCTCATGCAGCACATGCTGCTCAACTTCCTACTTACACCCTCTAGGCTCACGCCATTGGTTTCATTGTCAGTCCTCGTAATAAGGTGGCCATCTTGCCTCTAAATACATCAAAGACTACCTTACGAGCATCCACAATCGTGACATCTTTCCCAACTTCACCTTTATAACTGCATCGGTGGTGGCTAGAATCCTCTCCCCAAAATGGGGAGGCTGGCGCATGCAGCATAATCCCGGGATTATGAATTTCACGATAAAATGAAGGTCCACCATGATCAAAACGTCCTCAATGATTCCCATCGGGATAAGCTTGGAGACGATCAACAGACGCAATGCCCTTTGTGATAGGACGTGGTTCACACAAACCCAAGGATTTGAATAAGGATGCTGGCATCAAATTAATGCTTGATCCAAGTCTGATGTTGAACGCACTTAATTTTTCCGATAACGCTCGTGACTCGGGGTCTTTTCGGCTTTTATAGAATTTTGTTTCACACACCCAGGAAAGGCGCACGCTTCCATGAGAGCCACAGTCTCAAACTCCGTAAGCCTCCTCTTGTTTTCCACAATATCCTTCAGATACTTGGCATATTTCGTAACTTCACGCAACAACTCTTCAATAATTAGTACTGCTTCAAAACATCAAGAAATTTCTGGCAAACTATGTCACTCCGCTACTTGAACCTTTGTGGAAATGGAGGAGGTGGTTTGGCTTCTACCAATTTCAGTTGTGAGTTTCTTGACTCACCAAACTCTTTCTTAGACATCACAACCTACTACGCATCAACTTTCTTATCAGGGATTACCTTACCGACTCTTTTCATAACGTAATGGGTGCATTCACATTTCCTTGGGGTTCTTCTCGGTGTTACTTGGAAGTGCTCCTTGCGATCTGTTAGTCTCTTTGAAAGGACAATTTGCCCCATTTGTCTCTCTAACTCTTGGATGGACTTCTACATCTATTAACTACTAAGGAGTCTCTTCAGACATCCCGCTGCTTCATCATTTCCTCTAATGAACTCCCAAGATGCAGTCTGATGTCTTGGATAGATTATTCCTTGGGCCTTTGAAAATTCATTCCCTTCCCATGGGGGATTCTTTTGCATATTTGTACCCCTGGTTGTAATTGTGCACCATGAAAACCTCTACCACAACCTTGTTGTCATAAAATAAATAGACTCACAGGGTTTAGTGGACCTTTGAATAAGTGTGGCCTTCTCAAACACAACACATGATGGTGGTGGAGTTTGGACAGTGAATCTATTGAGCGACTTCTTGCTGGTGTGATTACAAGTTTGCGTCATATTCACCGAGTGGTTGATATCTACTCAGTTGCTGCATATACACCTCGAACTTTCTTGGCACCTTGGTTCGCTGTAGTTACAAGCAAAAGAAACAAAAATAAAAGAAATAGAAAATTATACAATTTTTGTTTTTTCATTTTATGGAACCATGCACTTTAAGTCTGATAGTATTGACTCCTGTTGACATGAGATTCAAAAGAGCCTCTATTTCATCATAGCTTTTGGATAAAATTTTTCCCTATACGGTAGTGTCAAGCCAAGATTTTTGACTGCAGTTTAAATCTCTATAAAATTATGCCCAATAATCTCCTTTGGCTGCATGTGGTGCGGGGGCAATCTCTCCATTAGCTCTTGTATCATTCCCAAGCCTAAGCTAAAGGTCCCACCATCTTTCTGTACAAGTCAAGTCTTGCCCCTCAACTCTTTTGTCTCTTTGAAGAAGAACCTGTTGATGAATTTATTGGAAACAGACTCCCAAGTGAGTGATGGAACCTAGTGGCTTATTGAAGCCACTCTGCCTTCACCAATCACGAGAACATAAACAACATGAAGCTTAACATACTCATCTGACACCATTCTAGTAAGTTCTCTTTCGGCCCAATGAGCGTCATCGGAGTCAGTGAGGATCCTTGTGCAGCTTTCCTAATATTGGCAAGTATTTTGGACCAATGCATAGTCCTTTCCTTCAACTCGAAGTTTCCAATGATTGCTAGTTTGATGATCCTTTAGAAGTTGTTCTCCAAGTTCGGTCTTGCAAGTTAAGCACAGGAGATCCTCTCTGGTTGTTTCTGTGTATTGGTTGTCCTCCATAGCTTTTAAACGATTCTCTTAATTTCTAGATCAAAAGCCAAGATGGTCCCTAACTTTTCATTCTTGGCATGCACTAAGCACAATACCTGTAAACTTCAGCAACCAACAAACTAAACGCAAATACAAAATAATGGAATGAAAAATCTAACACAAAATAATTAATCCATCTTCACGTCCTAGCAATGGTTCAAAAACTGATGTCGCCCAAGCACACGTAAGAGTACATGGTCGTCAGTAGTATAGGATAAGTAAAGTCCCTATTATGATCCTCGGGAGACATGTTAGATTAATTGTTCAAGGTTATTATCATATCTCATTATTCTAACAAACTAAAATAAAAATGGGGGAATGGTTTGGGAAATTTAAACTACTAAACTTGAAGAAAGTAAAATTAAATATTTAATTGAGCATGATTTCACAAGGTTTGTATCTCAAATAATGATAGAATCTGGGACCAATGGCACTTCACTTCTGGTTGAGTTTTCAAGATTTGATTAGCTAGATTAATTCTTCCTAAGGTTGCTAGTTGCAAGTTACTATCCCATTTCTTTCCACTCTCCCAAGCATCCAAGAACTATTCCATGAACCCTAACACTTATATCACTATAGTTTCAGGAGAAACATGAGAGGATGGTTGTGGCTACTTGTGTATCAACTAAACAAGGTTGAAGGGTATATTCCTATCCTCATCAACAACTTCTATCTTGACTCAGTCGAACAAGAGTCTTTCCAATACTTTTATTTTATATTTACTTTTAAACCTTTTAGTTCCCTCTCCCAAGTTCAATCGGAAGCCAACGGATTTATTCGGGAAGGTGATAAATCTGTGAATAAGCAATTAACATAAGTAAATATTAACAACCTTTAATGAAGAATCAATACTCGCATAATCAATCTATCAAACTGCAACCATCTTCTATGGCCAAAACACTAGAGTGGGAGTTTTAGCCACTATGTTCAAGTGGAAAACAAAGACATCATCATTCAAAGCATAAAATGATGGAATAGAGAAAGAAAACCAGTTATGAACTTGTCTCTCCTCCAAAGTTGTGTTACGCCCTCAATACGATCAAACAAAATGATGTAAGATAGCTAACAAATGACCTAGATGTTATATTTATAAGTGACACCTCAAATGACAAATTTTCCTCAAGTATTTAGCTTTAAAACTAGCAAAATCTATCCCCGGAGTAGGTACGGCGCCGCACCCTAGTGCGCCAGGTCTTCAAATTTTGTGTGAAGTTTTGCTCCTGGCGCCCCACACCAGCCAATGCACCTAGATGTTAGTCAAATTTTTCAGGCATCCATACACCCTCAAGTACTTCCATACCATCTAAAGAACTAGAGTGTTAGAAAAATTTCCTATGTCTAGGATGCTTATGGCGCCATGCCACCCTGCTTTCCAACTTATGTGCATATTTCTCTGAAGTTTGGAGTTGGCGCGCCACACCAGCCACCAGGCTAACTTACAAACTCTTCTTTCTTCACACCATGGGTCATTTTTGAGTCCTTTTCCTTGGTTTCTGCTCAAAACATCTAAAAATATTTGTTAACTCAAAAACCATACATAAACATGAATTTATGCATTCATAAGGATTATGAACTCAAAACAAGGTAAAATATGGAAAATTGGCATAAGAATGTTCCTAATATCCAATATTCATAACCATTTGCTAAAGGAAAGCCGGGGAAGAGAAAAGGCTGCTCTGACGATAGTTCCATTCCTCCGGCAAGGCGCCGCCAAAAAGGTGCTCAGTGCAAATAAAGACATATTTATCGATCCATAGAAAAACCATTTCAATCAAACCTGAGAGAGCCACATCTTGCTCCTTGAGACTTAATTGTGAATAGCTTCTCCCAAATGATTTGAGGAACATATAGATAGATAAAGTGATCTAGAGAGAAGTCGAGGCCCAAGGCCCAGGTGATGACCAAAAGATATATGGTAGGAGCCACTTGATCGATAGAGATGGCATACTTCTCATACAGACGGACGATGAGGCTAAATATGGGTCCCAAATCAAACCTCATAGAAAAAGGATAAGTATATACCCCTTGAAGCCTGGCTTAGGGATAACATAGTCTGCAGGATGGCGTAAAGAACATCAACATCGTCGGCCAACCACAGTCAATTTTGACTTAGGGGTGGTCACTTTTGGTAATTGCCAAAACAAAGTACATGATAGAGGAAGACCTTGAAGGGGCAGTGCCATCCCCAGTAGCGAGAGTAGTACGTACTAAAATTGAAGTTTTGCGATCACCAAGTTGTTGAGAGATTCGACCTTTGGCGGATCTGCCCAGATGGGCTAAGGGATCCTTCATTAAAGGGATGTAAAAGATTGCATGTCGTCATCGCGTAGCAGGTGCGGCTATACTTGCATTGGTAGACTCAATGAAACGTGTGAGTGGCACCATAAAAAATGGAAGGTATATCCAAATACATGGCTACAGACAAAATTTCTATTTGCGTAGAAAAAGGAAAAATCTAGAAATGGCGGCGGATGCAATAAAGCCTTGAGCTATGAAGAAAAGAGGTAGAAAGAAAAGGGTTTTCCTAGAGAATAAAGTGACACAAATTGGGGGATGCTTTTATAAGGTAAGATTGTATTGTTTGCATTTCCCGGGTCCCTTTGGTGTCATGTGAAGGATTTTACATGTACATGAGTATTAGAGAGGAAGGGGTGAAGAGCATGATGATAAAGTTATCACATTGAGTTTCCCACCTAAAGGAATTTAAAAGGTAGTCATTCTTCCCACTTCCTGGAGCCATATGAGTCTGCCTCCATAAAGTGGAGGAACTATACTGTATAGGGATGAATTAGATGAAAGACATATGGCGCCATCCAGCTAGATCCAGAAGCTAGAAGAAGGATATCGAGACCATGAGGGCTAAAAAGTGCTCAATAGTCATCCTCCAGACAGGGGTAAAGGGATGATTATCTTGTTAAGGATGGATAAGGGCCATTGCTCCCGGTGATGTGGCATAAAATACAAGTGGGAGACAAGAATGTCAGGTGCTCAACAATGCGATGAGCTTGTACGAATCTAAATAAGGTAGGGATATTTGCCGACACCTTGATCACGCCCAAATTACACCTTGCAATTGGAAAATAAAGCGGTCACTGTCAAATATACTAACCCAACATAGGTTGGGATCGGTCCCCACGAAGGAAATAGAAAAGAAACGTATGTTAACAATGATAAACTAACTTGTAATCAATATTTTTGTATGGGGTGTTAGCAAATAAAGAAAGAAAATAATTCTAACAATGATTGATATATTGTTACACCCGTAAATTTCCGGCACATAGATGGCCTATTCGCGTGTTGGTTAAAGTATTTGAAAGATCGGACAAGCGCCCAGTCGGCGCGTCACAAGGCAAATGCGACTTATAAATTGCATTCCGGGAATGCAACTTAGCAAAATCCATTCAAGGAATGCGACTTATAAATCGCATTCACGAATCGTTATAGTGTCCATTATATATGCCTCACTTCGGTTATTTTACTACTTTTCACTTATTCTAATTTCCAAAAAACGTAGAAACGAAGACGAAGGAGAGATATAAATAATCGTTCGATTACGCCGCCAAACGCGGTCCAAATTCAAATTAACCTCGGTACCGATGTATTTAGCAGTGGGGAGCATTCCTGCGGTTTGTTTGAAATAATGGGGCAGATCGTCGACTCTACCGGCCCAAGGTAAGTAGAATTGCTCCAAACTAGTGGCCCATGTGTTAACCTGGCCGTGAAGTGAATACTTCTCCCTTCTGGACTTACGGAAAATGGCAAAGTTTTCGACCGTCTTTAAATAAGCCTAAGTTTGAGGCTATAATTATATCGAAAGTGACGCCGTCCTTAAGAATAGTGTTGTATTTAGTACTAATTGACGTGTTTATGAATGCGGTTGGGAGATTTGGTTGGAATGCGAGGCAGAGCCTCGTCCGACGAGTCGGATAACTCGAGGTTAAGGTATGTGAAGTTGTTCTTCTGGCAAGTTAGTAAGTTTTAGTGTTTATGGAATCATAGTAAACTCAGGTATTTGAAATTCTCGGAGTTGAATCATGATGAGTAAGTCTAGTACATACGGGTTTGCGTTGCCGTGTCGTATTTCAGTCCGAAAGATAGAAAAGCATGCGCCAAAGACGAGTTAGCATTCAGTTGAATAGCTTATTGTATGACTAGCAAGCATGTTATAGAATAAAAAAACTGATTTTGAGAATATAGCTGGTAAAGTATTATACATTGAATGAACGAGATATTGGCCACAGATTAGAAAACAGTTAAAAAAAGATTTCAGAATCGGTATAGTCAGTAAAGGATCGGCTTGAGTACGGAAAGGGTGGGAATAAGAAATCGGTTTTTCCCGAGATAATCTTTTTCGATTATACATAGCACTATTTATATGTGCTAATTGCTTGTTGAGACTTGTTGTGGCGTGAGGGCCCTTGTT
This sequence comes from Datura stramonium, assembly GCA_018107945.1. NCBI lineage: Eukaryota > Viridiplantae > Streptophyta > Magnoliopsida > Solanales > Solanaceae > Datura > Datura stramonium. Next base: position 150,442 of record JACEIK010002104.1, on the reverse strand, counting down.
AGGCGTCCTCGCCGCCCCTGGGTTAATAATCATTATTAGCCCACTGAGCTGGGTGGGTTTCCGTCACTCCAAGGAGTGGCATGCCGACCCGGCAGGCGAAGATGGGATGAAGCTTTCCCAGCGGTCAGTCGGCATTACAGGTGCAGCTCCGACTTCAGATAGCCCTGTTGAGTTTTGTGTCAGGGAACCTATCTGTTACTGTATAGCACATTCGGTTTTAGATTGTAGCTCACGGTTCGGTAGCCTCGTTGAGTTTGTGTTCGGGATCCGGACCCTATACATTCACTGTCTACACGGGGTCCTCGGACCGGACACATTATTTATACCGAAGACGGGCCCGAGCCGAAGACCCAGGGGCCAGTAGAGGAGCTCCGAAGTGAGCAGATGATTGGAGTGACTTATTTTTGGCGAGTTTTGACCGGGTAGGGTATAGATTGTTGCTTGCTTGGTGCCATCCATTGTAGGGGTTGGTATTGGCTCTTGCTTGCTACTTGTATATCTATTTATGTGTTATATATTAGCTACTGGACAGCAGGCCGTCGCGTTTACAGGTACGCCTCCACCTTATCAATAAGCATGATTCGGTTCATATGAGTTTCTTGGTCAGTTATCTCACACATACAGTTTGCTAGATATGCTATCTATGTTCGATTTAGCCCGATTTTATTATTTCAGTTGCTTTGCATACTCGGTACCATTGTTACTGACGCCCAGTGGGGCGCTGCATTACTTGCTGCGGTACTCATAGACGAGGAGGCAATCCCTCGTGATTCCGGTCGGCTATTGAGTTGTCGGCTCCTTTGTCATCCGGAGTCTGATTTCCCGAGAGGTGTAAGCTCTTTTCTTTTGTTTTACAGTATGGGTAGGTCGGGGCTACTGTCCCGATATTTCTATTATTACTCATAGAGGCTTGCGAATTGTATATTATCTCCCTTTGGTCGGTTAGACCCAGTCAGTGGCGATGCCGATTGTATAAACCCATTTAGTATTTACATTTCTTATATGTTGGCCGTGTGGGGCCATAGCTTGTGATGGTGGTGACCTTGTCGGTCACGTAGCTTTCGATATTTCCTTGTTTAAGTTTCCGATGACTAGACAGCATGGTGGCGCTAATCGGCCATGGGTTCTGATTTGAGTGTGTTACGGAGTGTTGTTATTACGGAGTGCGGTGGCTATAGGCCGGATGGCCGGAGGGCGTGTTTACGGCCGTTATATGGCCCTTTGTTTCCGAAGGAACACGAGATAGAGCTGGCAGGCACCGGATGTGCCTTGGCCCACCAGTTAATGAGTCCAGGTCCTTCTAGGGCACCGGTGCCGATCCTTGCAGGCGGGCGTAGCCAGGCTTGGTATCGGAAGCGGTCGTGTCCGGGGGAGTGCGCAAGCCGTGCTAAGTAGAGTCTTGTCACATGGATGTGTTATTGCACCACATACTATAAGGGCGGGAGGCTGCGAAGGCATGATAGGATGGTTACTCTTCTTTCTCCAGTCGATCAGTGCTATAGGCGGTGCAGTATAGGGTCGAGTCCTAAAACTTACCATATTCTTTAGTTCTGAGATACAAAGCGAGATCAGCAATGCTCTGTACAATGGAAGATGCAGTTCTTAGCAACGAGGAGAGGGTACCATCCATATACAAGATAATTACGAAAACGACGGAAGGAGGTACGGCCTCCCGGCATAATACCTTTATCGGTACTATTTCCGGTATACGTTGATAACGTCGAGAATAGGAAATTAGAAGTATAACGTGCTTGCAGTCGACTTATTTATTAAATATATAAGATCTGATTAAGATATCGGATAATATCGAGACTATTAGATGGTATGAGAAAGAGAGGAAATGCGGGGATTCCCAAATCCGTCTTTTCAGATGTGGTACGATTATATGTTTTTATTTGTTGCAATAAGAAAAGAGCTATTCCTACCTTTTGATTTTGATTCCACTATAGTAAAGGCATAAATTGAGGTGAGGTTGCCCAAATCAAGCAGTAAGTGAAGACGGATTGATTGATTCTAGTAGTGTTAGAGAGCGTAAGAAGCTCTAATGATTACGTAAGTAGTGCGACCCGCATGGTAATAGCGAAGAAAGTAAGACTGCTGGCTTACTCAGCCCCGAGATGTAAAGGCACATTTAGTGATGAACGGCTTAAGTAATAAGTCAAGTTTTGAGTCGGAAAAAGGCCAAGTCGCAAATACGCGGATAACGGCAAGACACCTTCTGAGATAATAGATATGATTCGGTTGTAATATCGAAGGTAGAAAGGTCATGGTCAGAGATAGGTCGACTGCAGAGTCGAAGAAGTGTGTTGAGACTTGACCAGTAACCTTATTAGCAATGTAAGGCAGGTACTTCCAGATCCGAGAGCTCGAGTTTAAGAAAGATAAAGGAAAAGTAGGAATACCCGATTTTTGTGGGGAAATTAGAGAATTGCACGTTCAATAAAGTATCATGTATTAAGGACTAAATACCAGGACTAATAGTTAAGAGGCAGGTAAAATCGCGGTTGAGAATGCCGCAGTATGTCCGCTTATGGAGAAGCTAGAGAAACTACGTCGGAGACTCTAATCTAGTATGGCCTAGAGATAAGGCCCGTGGACAATCGTGGGCTCTCAATGTAACTTCTATAGGGCCGCAAAGATTGAATGTTGACCCCACATTGTAAGAGGGCGAAATTTCAAACGGCCAGACCATAACTAAAGTGCATATGTTTTTGCCAGTGGGATAAAACCCAATGAAATGATACGAGAAGGGCAGGAGATATCATTAGACCGTAGAAGCATTATATGTGTACATTGAAGTTTGAAAGTAAAGCATGTCGAGAGATTACGTATCACTACGGAAATTGAGTATGTATTGTACGTAGTTGATGATATATATAATAAGTACAATGCACAGGTTCTCATGGCGTTTTCAATGAAATTTAATCACAGAATATTTGATTAGTGCTAAGAAAGCATATCTGATTATGTAGGACCACCACAAAAGGGAAGAAAAGGAAGGAGAAGGCGAGTTCAAAATTGTGACCTCACATGCCAAACCACCAGCTTTGCTGGGTCCACCAGTTCATTGAGATCAGAGTTATGTTTGTTTGCGAATCTGAGCACGGAAACGCAGAGACCCAATGGCCTGGTCCAGATGAAAACGATGTGAAGAGACAGTTAGTGGTCTAAATGCTTTATATTATGAAACATAAGATGGTAACATTAGTGCATACTGGACGAATTGAGACACAGATGACGCGCTTGAAATTCGTAATGAGAATTTGTTCCATTATGCCAGTGGCCATGCATGGTTTTTCACAGTCACAAGGGAAGTGACGCTTAAGTCTTCAGCAGTTCTTCATATAAGACACCTGCAGTCAGCCACAGCCATCAGATTGAGAATACTGTAATTTTTGAAGGAACTCCCTGCTTTTTTCAGTGGTCATTGCAAATAACTAGTGCACTTCAATGGTTTCAACAAGATGATCCATGACTTTAGTGAAGAGCTGGTCTGGTAAGCTCCACGGTGGTATTTACAGCTGTGGTGTAAGTCCAAAATCAAATACTGAAGCGTAGAAATGGTATTTCTTTGCTTAGTCTTGCTAATAAGAGAGATCAATTGTGAATACATTGAAGATCAGGAGATTGAACCAGTCTGGTTAAGAAGCAACTGCTTAGCATTGTACATAAAATATAATTAAGCCCATTTCTTCAATCCTTCAAAGTTATGCAGCCAGATCATTAAGTCACTGATCATTATTACCTGCCAGGGATGTTTGGTGTCAGACAAAGAAAGGAACAGGGTAGCAGTGATGCGTTGGGTTATCCCAAACCTTAGTAGCCTTAGCATGTGGCAGAAAGGCCGAGATAAGCTCCCCAGCTGCGGTAAACTACACTTGTCGGTCTCTTAGGCAAGACAAGCCAGTATGACCGTCAATTATATGCCGGGCTCTCCAAGTGCGAATATGCCATCGATCGAAAGAGCCAAGTAGACGACAACGCCCTTAGGTATGAATTTATTGGGAGTTTGGCGTATTTGTAACCTGAGCAACGGGAGTTGGTCAGGGAAATACACCTATTGATAATTTAGCCGTTCGTGTAACAGAGATGAAGGGCAATGGAGCGGTAGTTCGACACAGCAGGTGCCGTCCTTAGTGTTGGAGGTGAAACGACAAGTGTAATGATCTGACCTAGTTAGAAACAAATATAATATTTCTCGGGAAGCGCCGAGGATTCCAGGTAACAGAGGATGGAGCGCTGTGTTGTAGAGACCATTTATGTGTTCCCAATGTTTCAGGCCTCCGCCGACGGATCATGAACGAGGTACATTGCGCCCATATAATCTCCACCTAAACCTTGATGAAATGTACACCATGATGTTAAGGAAAGTACTGGTAGCCGGGTATGAAAAGAGAAATTGCTGATTGTGGTGTCTTACTCGCATACATAACTGGTGAAAGCAGAACATAAGAAACCAGGCGGTTTGACTCGGGGACGAAATTTTCTAAGTAGTAAGTCAAGATAAGTTAAGAAGTCCTCTAGATGGCGGTTTCCATTCGAGGACGAATGTTCTTAAGGGGAAAGTGTTGCCTCGTAAATTTCCGGCACATAGATGGCCTATTCCCGCGTGTTGGTTAAGAGTATTTGAAAGATAGGACAAGCGCCAGAGTCGGCGCGTCACTTAAAGACAAAATGCGACTTATAAATCGCATTCCCGGGGAATGCGACTTATAAATCGCATTCCCTGAATCATTTATAGTGTCCACGTATATATGCCTCCCACTTGATTTATTTTACTACTTTTCACTTATTCTAATTTCCAAAAAACGTAGAAACGACGAAGGAGAGATATAACTAAATCGTTCGATTACACGCACTTAAGCAGCGTTCCAAATTCAAATTAACCTCGAATGCCGTGTATTTAGCGGTAGGAGCATTCCTACGGTTTTGTTTTGCGAAATACGGCCTGACCAGATCGTCGGCTATCGGACCAAGGTAAGTAGAATTGCTCCAAACTAGTGTATATGTGCTCCTAGCCGTGAAGTGAATACTTCTCCCTTACGGACTTACGGAAAATAACAAGTTTTTTAGGCCGTCTTTCGGTAAACTGGATTAGGCTACAATTCTATCGAAAGTGACGCCGTCCTTCAGAATAGTGTTGTATTTGTTACTAATTAGCGTGTTTATGAATGCGGTTAGGAGATTTAGTTGGAATGCGGCCGAGCCTCGTCCGACCGGTCGGATAACTCGAGGTTAAGGTATGTGAAGTTGTTCTTCGGCAAGTTAGTAAGTTTTAGTGTTATGAATCATATTAAACTCAGGTATTTTGAAACTCTAGGAGTTGAATCTTTGAAATTGAGTAAGTCTAGTACATACGGGTTTCAAGTTTAATGTCTGTTGATCCAAAGAAAGATAGAAAAGCATGCGCCAAAGGGCGATTAGCATTAGGTGAGTAAACATTGTATGATTAGCAAGCATGTTATAAAATAAAAGAAGCAGATTTATGAATATAAGCTAGTAAAGATTATCTTTGTTAGATAGACGAGATATTAGCTCTGAATTAATAGCAGACAAAAAAATTTCGAGAATCATTATGAGTCGGTAAAGGGGATCGACAGTACGGGAAAGAGATCAGGAATAAGAAATCGGTTTCCAGGATAATCTTTTCGATTATACATGCTTGCTATTTATAGCCTTCCAATTGCTTGTGAGACTTGTTGTGGCGTGGGGGCCCCTTGTTGACGTCCTCCTTTAGGTTGTGTCATTAGCGCGCGAGCGGGTGGGTTTCGCGTCCTCCAAGAATTATGCTTGCATTTTGTCATTGACTTGGACCAGGAATGGGATGGCTCCCCATAGCAGTCGATCAGCCTTACAGTGCGCTCTAGGTTTGAATAGCCTGTTGATTTTGTGTCCAGGGAGCAGACCCTATACATTACTTATGCAGCCGCATTGATTTTTAGTGTAGCTCCCGTTTCGGAGTAGCCGTGATTTTGTATGGGGATCCAGACCCTATATATTCTTTGTCTACATAGGGTCTCCGGACAGTTATAGTTGACCTATCTAGGAGAATTTCGAGGCGAGCCGAAGACCCGGGGGAGCGACAGAGGAGCTCCGAAGTGAGATGAGTGGAGTGACTTATTTTGCGCCGAGTTTTGACCGGGTAGGGTATATAGATTGTTGCTTGCTTGGTGCCATCGGCTTATGGGGGTTCGTATTGGCTCTTGCTTGCTCTTAATATATTTATGGTTTGCTATACACAGCTACTGAACTAGCAGGAGCCGTCGCGTTTGCAGGTACGCCATAAGCCTTATGTCTGAGAAAGCATGATTGATTCTTATCGGTTTTCTTGATTCGATTATCTCTGCCATACAGTTTGCTTTAGATAGCCACTATCTATGTTCGATTTGCTTAGTTATATTATTTGGGTTGCCTTTGCATACTCGTGCAGCCCAGTGCGCGCCCGTGGGGGCGGCGCATTACTACTGCGGTACTCATGGGCAGGAGCAATCCTGCGTGATTCCAGTCCGGCTATTGAGTTGTCGGCTCACGTCATCAGATCGATTTCAGTGTAAGCTCTTTTTCTTTTGTTATGCAGTATGGATAGGTCGGAATTTTGTCGATCATTTCATGTTACTCATAGAAACTGATTTGTATATTATCTCCACAGTGTTGATTGGGCGATTGAAGGTAGAGGCGTGCAGTTAGTCTATCTATTGTTGTATTTGTTTCTTAATGTTGGCGTGTGGGGCATGGCTTGACAGTGGTGATGAACCTTGCCGGTCACGTAGCTTTCCAATATTTCCTTGTTTAAGTTTTGAAGATGACTAGACAGCATGGTGGCCTTGTCGGCCCTGCATAGGTTCCTGATTTGAGTGTGTTAATTACATTTATTGTGTGCAGTGCCGAGGTGGCTGCAGACGGATAATGGGGTGTTTGACCGTTATATAGCCCCTTTGTTTCCAGGAACCTGAGATAGGAACCTGAGATAGAGCTAGCCAGGCACCAGATGTGCCTTGGCCCACCAGTTAGTAGTCCAGGTCCTTCTAGGGCACCAGGTGCCAGTCATACCCCCAAGGTGGGGCGTGACATATATGCATCAAATTATCAAGACAAAACTAGGATTGTGTTCCCCATGATTTCATAACATAGTAGGCTTTTATTAGTGATCTATCCTGGTGAATTTAGTATAAGACGTAAGTTTAGTTCATCTAAAGTCTCTCGACCTTGTTAGATGAATTTTACTTGTCTCCTCTCAGTCTCAAAGTGTGTATATTTTTGTGTCATAGTAAGTCATGACTTAACTGTCCTCGATTAGATTTCAAGTTAATTTAGATGAGGGTGGTAGCCTCAAATTGCCATTGCTATTTACTTTTTTGAACTTCAACCTCCTTGGTCGGGCAAGTTGAAGACACAGGAAATTGTGCATTAAGATGAAGAAAATAACAATCCACCTAATTCACCATTCAAGAATCACTATTTTATTATGCCTACATTCATTAATCCAATTATGGTTCCTACAACTCCTAGCTTAAGAGATTTAGTTTCTCATGTTGATGAGAATTCAAACAAAAGATGTTGTAGAAATCATAACGAAATACTTACTTTAATATAAAATTGTTCAACAAAATCTCCAAGCTAGATTGAGTCAAAGAACTTGATGAATCTCCAACAAATATTCAATTAAGCTATTACACAAATTCGTAAAGTATGAATTGTGCAAACTTGAATCTAATCTCCTATATGTCGGACAAAATTTTAAATAATTGACTTTGTTGGAATATCAAAGTGCGTGCCTAATACATGAGAATAAAGGGTATTTATAATAGTATATTAAACCTTAATTTTCCTTTTTGAAAATGAATTGGGTTTTGCAGCTACTATTCCTAGTAGAATTGAGATTTGATTTCTAGCTGTCCAATAGGCCTATGCCTCATGCCGCTCCATACGCCAGATTCCATGGTGTTTCATGCCTCACAGTGCCCCAACCTTTCCTGAACGTTGCGCAGGGCATAGCATAGGTGTATGCCAACTTCTATTAACTCATTTTGTTAACCGGATTTTGCCTTTCTTTTTCTTTTTAGCCACAATTAAGCCCAAATCCATCACTTTAAACCATAAAAGCATCTAATCATGTATGTTAGCTCTTTTTAACAAATATATCATAAAACACAAAAGAGCATACACAAATTCTTCTCAAAACATAGCTAAGTATAGGAAAAATATGACTAAGAAATGCATAATTCGTCATTCATCACACCTCCTCAACGACTAGACTCGTGCTGCAAAGATATAGGATGTAGAACTTTAGGGCTGTTAATTTCACCAAGCGCACATGCAAGTGTACGTGGTCATCAAGTAATATAGGACGGTGAAGTATAGATATCGTACCCATAGAGACTTGTCAGATTAATTATTTAGTTTGAACCTTTATTTCACTATTCAAGAAAAAATAGAATTAAAGTTGTAGAAGAGTTTTGAGAGTACTATCTACTAAAAATTGAACAACAACAACAACCTAGTGTATTCCCCCAAAGTGGGTTTGGGGAGGGTAGAATGTACGCAAACCTTAACTCCACCTCAGAGGTAGAGAGGTTATTTAGGTAGACCCTCGGCTCATAGAAAAATAGTCCTGAAAAAATAACCATAGTAAAAGAGACAACACACAATAACAAAACAACAGCTAGTAACAGTATCAAACTACAGTCCACTAACCAAGATACAAGTCATAATAGTTAATAACAGACATTGAAAGACAAGTAACTATAAAAGCAATACTAGGCCTACTACTAAGGGTGAAAAACAGTACAACACACTACAACCTACTACTCTACTACCATAATTCGGGCATGACCTCAGTAAGCTGCAACTGTGTAATATTCTTTATAATCACCTCTCCCCATTACTTCTTTGATCTACCTCTCCCTCTCCTAAAATCATTCATAGTCAACCTCTTACACCTCCGCACTAGAGCAGGACACCTTCTCTTCACATGTTTGAACCACCTCAATCTCGCTTCACACAATTTTTCCTCCACTGCAGCTACACCCACCTTGGCCTAAATATCGTTGTTTCTAATTTGATCTCTCCTAGTATGACCATAAATCTACCATAACATCTGCATCTTTGCAACCTTCATCTTCTGCACATGGGAGTTTTCGACTGGCTAGCACTCCGCTCCATACAACATAGCTGGTCTAACCACTACTCTATAGAACTTTCTTTTAATCTTTGGTGGCACATTCTTATCATATAGGACACTAGATCCAAGCCTCCATTTCAGCCATCCTACACCATTATGATGGGCAACATCCTCATTGATCTCTCTACTTCTTTGGAAAATACACCTAAGGTACTTGAAACTTCCTCTCTTTTGGACAACTTGTGTATCCAATATCACCTCCACATTATCCTCATGCATCACATCACTTAATTTACACTCCACATATTCTATTTTAGTCCTACTCAAGTTAAACCCTTTAGACTCCATGATTTGTCTCCAAACCTCTAACTTAAAGTTGATGCGGCCGCGAGTCTCGTCCACCAGAACTATGTCATCCGAAAATAACATACACTATGACACCTCTACTAAAACTTGAAATGTAACTAAAATCTAATAACAGAAATTAATTTGCAAGGGAGTTGTGATCAAAATTATGATTAAGATACAGGGTCTTGGAACTATCACTTTCAGGTTGAGTTTTATGGTTCAAAAACACTAGACTAAATGTTCTAAGATCATTAGTTTCAAATTACGAACTCATTTCTCAACTTATTCTCCTGAATAGTCAAGAACTATCTTAGGAATCCTAGCACATATATCCCTATGATTGTAGGAGAACTGTGAGATGACAATAGAAGATACTTGATTCAACTAAGTAAGGTTGCAGGGTATATCCCTATCCACAACAAAGAAATTAATTCCCTGAAATCTTGAAAATGAATCAAAGCCTACTCTATGCTTCTTTTAACCCTAATTTGTTCCCTCTTCCGAGTTCAACCAATAAGGAAATAGATTATATTCAAAACGTGATGAGACTAACAAATACACATGAAATCAAGTAAGCATAAACAATCATAAAAAGAAATTTTACATATCTAGCATAAATGAACTTTCAAATTACAACCATCAAGCTTGTGGCCAAAACCCTAGATTAAGGAGTTTAGCCACTCATGTTCAACAGTACACCAATAAAAATCAACATTCTAATAACAAAATTAGAGAATAATGACGAAAAACCTATGAAGAAAATGGAACTTCTTGTCTCTTGTTCTTCCCCCACAAAACATTGTATATCTCCTAACAAATGTCTTAGCAATGTATTTATAATCTTGGTAACAAATTTCCTTTTGTCCTTGAGTAACTCAACTTTTGGACTTAAAAAACAACTCCCTGATAGGGGATGGCGTGCCACTTCACTTATCTCGCAAGACTTGGCTTGAATTTTTTATGATGTTTTGGCTTTTGGCATTCCACTTTAGCCATTTCGCCAAGGTATTAGTCAAAACTCTGCAGTTTAGTTGTTGGTGCACTACTTCTCTTAGTGTACCTGAGTGTCAGAAAATTTTCTCAAGTTGTATTCCTCTCTGGCGCCACTTTAGTCTATTCACCAAAGTGCTAATCAAAACTTCTGAAGTTTAATACCTGGTGTGTCACTTCAGCCATAGCAGCAATCTGAACAAAATTTCTTTGAAGTTTGATAGCTGGCATGCCACTTCACCCAGTTCACCAGGCCAAGATTTCCTCAAATTCTTCTTTCTTCACACCTTGCACTTTTTTTGAGTATTTTCCATGTGTTACCTGCAAAAATCATCTAGAAAGATATATCAGCTCTTTTCACAAACACGTTCATGAAACCTTGCATTTTATAAGGATAATCTTCTTAGAACATGATAAAAGATGGGTAAAATGCTATGAAAGGGAGTAAGAATATACTCAACATCACTACCCCACACTTAGACCATTGTTCGTCCTCGAATAATACTTACTTTTATTGAACAAAAACTTTTTTCCACACCACTTACCCCCTCTATCAATTCTCAGTCAAGTAGCTAAATTAGAGCACATAAATAGGTGGTTCCTTAATTTATAAACAACCCGCAATATATAGACAAGGAAGTTCTTCTCTTTTAAACTATATACTTTCTATAACTGACTAATTTTCTTCAAAATGGGGCCAACCTAATTAAGTATGAATAATGTGACACATAGTACCCGACTCTGACCTTCTTGTGCCCTCACTTGCTTAGTGATATTCCTTCTCTCATATTATCAATTCAAGAACATGGAACATAAGACAACAAGGCACACTCACTCTCACAAATCATGTTTCACACATATGCAACATACCATAGGCTTTTCTTTCATCTATAGTCAGATTACTCAATCAATTCAAAAAGACTAAGATCATAAGGAATTTTTTCTAGTTGTAATGTTAGCTAAGGGACGGATAGGAATTATTTTGTCAATAGTGGCTACCAATCCTAAGCACTTTAAGACATGTTTTTACTTCATCCTTCTTTTCCACCACTTGTCCTTTCTACTTACCCCATCTTTCACTATTCTTCTTTTCTTTTCTCATGCCCCTTTTTATACTACTTCACTTCTAGTTTCTGCTTATAAGATCAACCAAAATAATCAATTATTAGGAATCTTTTCTTTATGTTCTAGCAGCAAGTAAATATTTTATTCTATGGGCACTCCTCTTTCAAATTTTTCTCATCTTTCCATCCACACTTTTTCTTTCCTTTCCATTAACATTGTTACACTGGTGTTACCTTCATTCTTAAATCTCAAAGTGCATTAGAATGTCTTTGAATCAAAATTCTAGAGGTTACACAACAAAGGGAATAGGCTTCTTTCGTGGCTTAAAAAAATGGCTTATAGCTCAGTGGGGTTGACTAGGGGTAATGTTAAAAGGAGGTACAAAAACAATGAACAAACATGGGTCTATCAAAGAAATTCCTTAATCATATCTTACATCTTTGACAACTAGATATTATGCGCACATGTTAGGTAAGTTCTAGATGTTACCCTATATATAAAACACAACAATTTCAAGTTGACCTTCATGGAACATGATTTGAGTCAGTTTCTTATGGCAATATATCAACACAATCATATTGAATGAATTTCATTATTGAGCCCAATTTTTCCCTCTTGAGTCAAATTAAAGAACCTATGTGTTTCTCATGGAATTTTCACTTCTCATGCATTCAAGATGAAAAATTTATGCTTCTAGCTTATATTCTAAGTGAAATGTCAAGAGCAAACAAGTGGTGATTTCTGACTCTAAAATATAAAATGAATAACGTGACTAATTTTTTCTTAAGACAATCGTCATCCATTCATCATCGGGACCAGATATTACACCTATGATGGACTCTACCAAAAATTTTGACTCTCAATTAAACCAAACAAACAACCAGAGTCGAACAGACACATAACATAGCAGTATTGCAGTTTCCACGATCATCCACTTACTAGCTATTACAAACCAAGCTAATTGACACGAAGTTTTGCTAACAATTACTATAGCCCAACTCTAACAATCTAGCAAAGGTAGAATGTAAAAAAATTTATTTCCTCCACCCACACTTAAACAGTGTACTGTCCCTAGTGCACAAACATGTCATAACAAGTAGGGAGAGGAAAAAACTTTCTGGGCCTCTAAGCATAGTCATCATCATCAAGATTAAAATCCTGATCATCATCAGCTTCTGAATCATCAACTAATATTTCTCCAGTGGTGGCATCATCCTCATCGTCATTGTTCATCTTCGCAAAATAAAAATACATACATTTAAAAATGGGTTGCCTGCCATCAAACACCTTATCTAACGTCCTCACACGATGCAAGACTACTCAATCCTTTTTAAAGGAAATCAAAGTCTTTCTTCTATCAAAATCATCTTCATATTAACGTTTCACCCATTGGCCATTAAACAAGAAGGTTCTATCTGACCCCAAGGGTTTTAACTCTACTGCACCATGTGTAGTCACATTCACAATCTCAAAGGGGCCTGACCACTTCGACCTCAGTTTACCCCCAAACAATTTCAACCTTGAGTTGTACAGCAATACCAACTATCCCGACTAAAACTCATGAGGCTAGATGCGCGTATTATGCAATCTCTTGGTTCGGTCCTTGTACATTTTAGAAATTTCATATACATTGAGGCGGAATTCATCAGGCTCATGGAGTTGCAACAACCTTTTTCTCCCCAGCAACCTCCATATCCATATTCAACCTATGGATGGCCCAATATGCTTAGTGTTCTAGCTCAACCGACAGATGAAATGCTTTCCCAAAAACTAACTTATATGATGAAGTGCCAATAGGAGTTTTATAAGCAGTCCTGTAAGACCAGAGTGCATCATCCAACTTGCTAGATCAGTTTTGCCTTTTGTGCTTACTATCTTGTCAAGAATTTATTTGATTTCTCGATTAGACACTTCTACCTATCCATTGGTCTGCGAATGATACGTTGTTGCTACCTTGTGCTTCATGTTATGCTTTGCCAATAGATTATTGAAAAGTCAATTACAAAATACGTACCTTCATCACTAATGATAGCTTGAGGTGTCCAAATCAGATAAAGATATTGTTCTTCAGAAACCTGATTACTACCTGCGCATCATTTGTAGGAAGAGCTGCAGGCTCTAGCCATTTTGACACATAATCCACGACTACCAAGATGTACTAGTTGCCATTTGATGGGATGAATGGCCCCATGAAGTAGATTCCCCAGCAACTAAATACTGCACCCTCCATAATGCCTCTTTGAGGCATCTCATGCCTTCTCGATATGTTCTATGTTCTCTAACAGTTGTCACAAGATTTTGCAAACATATATGCATCCTTACACAAGGTGGGCCAATAAAATCCAGATTGAAGGACCTTTGCAGTGATCCTATCTCCACTATTATGTCCTCCGTAAGGTGAGAAATGACTACTTTCCAGAATCTACTGCACTTCACCTTCGGGAACACATCTTTTGACCAGCTGATCTGGCCCTACTCTATACAAAAATGGCTCATCTCATATTTAGAATTTTCTATCATGAAGGAGTTTCCTCTTCTTGTCCAGAGTTTCATCCGGTGGGTATACACCACTCAACATAAAGTTCACTATGTCAGCATACCATGGAAGATCAGGAATATCGACAGGAAACAACTGTTCATCAGGAAATGTCTCAGTAATTTTTACTTCACAATCAATATGCTTTCTATCCTCCAACGGAGAGAGATGATCTGCTACCTGATTCTTTGTCCCTTTTCGGTCTTTGATCTCAATATCAAATTCCTGAAGTAGCAGTATCAACCAAATAAGCCTTGATTTATCATAATTCTTTGCAAACAAGTATCTGATCGCAGCATGGTTAGTGTATACCACCACCTTTGTCCTCACTAGATTAGCCCATAATTTTCCAAAAGCATACACCACAGCCAAAATCTCTTTTTCAGTTATAGTGTAGTTTTTCTGAGTTACATCAAGTGATTTACTTGCATAGTAAATAGGCTAAAATCTCTTCCCTTTGTTTTTCCCTAAATAAATCCTATAGCAAAATCACTTGCATCACCACATTACAATGAATTGTAATGACCAATCTGGAACAATGATGACTGGAGCTGTTATCAACTTTTCCTTCAAAACTTTGATAGCCTGTACACATTCTTCATTGAAGTCAAACTTAACATCTTTCTCCAAAAGCTTACATATCAGGCTGGCTATCTTGGAGAAGTCCTAAATGAACCTCCTATATAAGCCAGCGTATCCCAAAAACTACGCACCCCTTTTAAAGTCACAGGGTATGGCAGCTTCTCAATGGCCTTAATATTTGCCCGGTCAACCTCATAACCATCTTTCAAGATCTTGTGGACCAGAACTATCCATTCACGTACCATAAAATGACATTTTTCCCAACACACAAGATTGGTCTCCTCATACCGAGCTAGCACAACATCCAAATTATTCATACAATTATCAAAATCACTTTCATAGACCAAAAAATCATCCATGAATACTTTCACAAACTTCTCCACCATGTCTATGAAAATAGGCATCATATACCTTTGGAATGTTCCCGGTGCATTACACAGTCCAAACGACATCCTTCGAAATACAAATGTACCGATGGGGCAAGTGAAATTAGTCTTCTTATGATCCTATGGAAATCATGATTTGGTTGTGCCTAGAGTACCCATCCAGAAAATAATAGTAGTCATGCCCAGCTAACTTTTCCAATATCTGATCTAAGAAAGTAATGGGAAATGATCCTTCTTGATGGTTGTATTAAGCTTGCGGTAGTCAATGCAGATCCTCAATTCTGTGACTCTTCTCTGAGGTATCAATTCATATTTCTCATTTCATACCACTTTCATTCCACCCTTTTTAAGGACACATTAAACTGGTCTTACCCAATGACTATCTGATATAGGATAGATGACTCCTACATCCAACCACTATATTACTTTCTTCATTATTGGGTTCAGTCTCCACTGGTGTTCAACACTGAGTCGGGCGCCCTCCTCTAATAATATTTTATGCATACAAAAGGAATTGCTAATCCTTTTATGTTGACTATGGTCCAGTCGTTCGCTATCACATGATTTCGTAGCACCTTCAACAACTCGTCAACCTGTTCCAGAAAACAAAGCAAATATTATCATAGGTGGTATGTTATCACTGCCTAAATAAGCATATTTCAAATGAACTAGTAAAGGCTTTAATTCAAGAATTGGTGCCTTCCCAGTATAAGGTTTTGGCTTCTCCCAAGTCAAGAGCCTATTAAGTTTCTTCAAAGAAACCCCTCTCCTAATATAGGGGCTAGTAGCATCCAAGATTTTCAAGTATTTTGCCACCTCTGAATTGTCAACATGTTCCTTCTCATATACCAAAGCTCTCCCCAATGAGTCCTTCTGTGATAAATACTTCTCCAATGCTTTCTAACATTTCAGGCTCTACCACCATGATGATCTTTAACTCCTCATAGTAGGGTGGCAATCTTGTCGCCCTGAATACATCAAATACTACTTCCTGACCATATACTATTATTGATATCTTCCATGACTTACCTAATAACTGCATCTACTATAGTAAGGAATCCTCTCCCCAAAATAATGGGCACTGCTTCATCAACATCATAGTTAAGGATGATAAAGTCCACTGACAAGATGAATGGTCCGACTTAAATAATCACATCTTCAATAATACCGTCAGGATAAGTGATTGGCCTATCGACTAACTGCAGCGTCATTGTAATAGGATGTGGTTCTCCTAACCTCAACATTCTGAACAGCAATGCCAGCATAAGATTAATGCTTGCACCCAAATCACATAGTGCGGAGTGAACTTCTCTGCTTCCAATGATGATTGGAATAGTGAAGTTCCCGGGATCCTTCAACTTCGATGGAATCTTATTTCACACCAAGAACTACACTCCTTTGTAAGAGCCACAGTCTCAAACTCTGTTAGGCTTCATTATTATCCATAATATCTTTAATATATTTGGCATACTTTGGAACCTCCTGTAATGACTATACCAATGATAGATTTACATGCACCTACTTCAAGATGTCTATAAAGTTCTTGTATGCCGCATCCTCTTTTTGCTTCCTAAATCTCTATGGAAATGGAGGAGGTGGTCTGAACTCTACTGCTTTGGTTGTGACTAATTCTACTCACCAACCTCTTTCTTTGATTTTGCAAATTTTTCTGCCTCTGCCTTATTATCTCTAGGTATCACTTCACCCAAATCCTTTTCAAACGCAAATAAATCACGCTTACATTCTCCTTGGGGTTCTTCTCTATATTACTTGAAAGTGCCCCTTGAGGTCTAGTTGTTTGCTGAATTTCCATTCGGCACAATTGTCTCTCCAACTAATGAATCAATTTCTGCAATTGATAATTTGAGTCTGTCGAACCATCCATTGCTTCATGGTCTCCTCTAATGAACTACCTGCTGGCCCTGATTTCTCTAAAAGTTATTCTGGGGTCTCAAAAATTTCTGATTTCCTCCCTATGGTGGATTAGCTGCAATCTTGTACCCCTAATTATAATTGTTCCCTTGAAATCCTTCACTGTGACCTTGTTGCCCCATATATAGATAGATTCTGGGTTTGCGGACAACCTAAATAAGCATGATTTTCTCTACACACCTCACATTATGGCAGTGGAGTCTGAACTTGAAGAACATGATGAACCTGATTTACCGCTGGTGTGGTCACTAACTTTTTGATCACATTCACCAACTGACTGATATCTGAACGGATTGTAACCACATCATTAACCTCAAGTTTCCCTGGAACCTTTGTTGCTGTGAAACCTCTGCTTGAGTCCTAATAGTCTTGACTCCCAATTGACATGAGATTCAACAAAGCTTCTATCTCATCATATCTTTTGGACAATATCTGTCCCTATGCAATAACATCTAGTAGAATCTTAGACTGACTTCAGTCCCTCTATAAAATTATGCCCAATAATCTCTTTTGGTTGCATATGACGTGGGCAATCTCGCAGATATCCCTTGTATTTCTCCTAGGCTTGAGCCAAGGTTTCATCATCCTTCTGAATAAATCCGAAGATCTTTCCTCTCAACTCCTTTGTTCTCATGGAAGAGAAAAACCTATTTATGAACTTACTGGAAAGAGTTTCCCAAGTGGTGATGGACCCTACCGGCTAACTTTAAAGCTATCCTTTTGCCTCTCCAATCAATGAAAATGGAAATAGAGTGAGCTTAACATACTCATCAGAAATATTTTGATAGTGAAAATTCTCACTCAGTTCCACAAATGTCATCAAATGCTTGTGAGGATCCTTATGTGGCTTGCCTTGATACTAACAAGTGTTCAGAACTAACTGCACGGTTCCCTCCTTCAACTCAAAATTTCTAGTGATGGTCAGCTTGATGATTGCTTTGAAAACATTCTCCAAGTTCCAGCCTAGCAAAGTTTAGCACTGGGATCCTTTCTTGGTTGTGGGCACATTCTTGCTCATTGTTCTCTACCATTACTGCTAACCGATGAAACGTTCATTCTATTTTGGGATCAAAGTGCGCCAAGAGTTTTCCTTGACTTCGAGTAGCTGGCATACACTAAACAAATAAAATCTAAAATATGAAACAACCAACGTAAAATACAGAATAGTGGAATAAAAATTCCAACCAAAAATAATTAATCAATTTGGAAACGACGCTAAAAACTTGATGTCACCAAACGCACACACAAGTGTAAATGGTCGTCAAGTAATATAGGAAGGTGAAATCCAGCTATTGTACCCATAGAGACTTGTCAGATTAACTTTTTAGTTTAAACCTTTATTTCATTATTCAAGAAAAAAAGTAGATTTAATGTTGTAAAAGAGATTTTAAAGTACTTTCTATTAAACTTGAAATGTAACTAAAATATAATAACAGAAATTCATTTGCAAGGAAGTTGTGATTCAAATGATGATTAAGATCCAGGTCATGACACTATCGCTTTCAAGATGAGTTTTATGGTTCAAATACACTAGACTAAATCTTCTAAAGATTACAAGTTTCAAGTTACGAATTCATTTCTCAACTTATTCTCCCGAATAGTCAAGAACTATCTCACATACCCTAAACCTATATCCTTATGGTTTCAAGAGAACTATGAGACAACGACTGAAGATACTTGATTCAATTAAGTAGGGTTGCAGGATATATCTCTATCCACGATAATGAAATCAATTCCCCAAAATCTTGACAGTGAACTGAAACCTACTTTATGCTTTTTTTAACCCTCATGCGTTTCCTCTTCCGAGTTCAACCAATGAGCTAATAGATTATATTCGAAAGATGATCAGACTAACGAATACACATGATAGAAAGTATGTAAAACAATCTTAAAAAGAAGATTTAAATTTCTAGCATAAATGAACATTCAAACTACAACCATCAAGCTTATGGTCAAAACCTTAGATTAAGGAGTTTAGCCACTCATGTTCAAGAGTAAACCCATAGAAATCATCATTCGAATAACAAAAAGTAAAGAGTAATGTAGAAAAACCTAAGAAGAAAATGAAACTTCTTGTCTCTTGTTCTTCTCCCACAAAACATCGTATATCTCCTAACAAATACCCTAGCGATATATTTATAAGTTTGGTAACAAATTCCCATTTTTTCCTTAAGTAACTCAGCTTTTGGACTTAAAAAAACAACTCCCTAATGAGGGATGGCATTCCACTTCACTTATTTCGCGAGATTTGGCTTTAATTTCTTCTGAAGTTTGGCTTTCGGCGTGTCACTTCAGCCATCACCAAGGTGTTAGTCAAAACTTTGTAGTTCAAGTATTGGTGTGCCACTTCTCTCAATGCACCAGAGTGTTAGAAAAATTTTCTAAATTGTATTCCTCTCTGGCACGCCACTTCTGTCAAATCACCAATTTTTTATCAAAATTCTTCTAAAGTCCAATACCTGGTGCGCCACTTCAACCATAGCACCAACCTGAGCAAAATTTCTCAAAATTTCGATGGCTGGTGCCACTTCTCCTAGTTCACCAGGCCAAGTTTTCCTCAAATTCTTTTTTCTTCATACCTTGCAGCTTTTTGAGTATTTTTTTTTATGTGTTACTTGCAAAAATCATCAAAAAAACATCTATTAGCTCTTTCCACAAACACTTTCATGAAACCTTACATTTTATAAGGATAATCTTCTTAGAACATGATAAAAGATGGGTCAAATGTGATAAACGGGCATAAGAATATGCCCAACATCATCTCCCATGGCGTTCCACTATTGGCTAGAGCGTAAATTCTGTAGCTTATAAACAACTGCCTTCTCTCCCTTGAGAGGGGATTCAAGCTTTTTCTTCTCTCAAGCAATTTTATTAGCAATACACTATTCACTTGTGATTCAAATTTTTTTCTTTACTTTATTTAGTTTTAGCTTAAGTTAAGTCATTTGAAGTGTCCGTACTCAAGTGAAGGGCAACGGTCTCATTCTTGCTCACGTTCATGTCAAAAATACTCAGATTTTCCTTTTTTCGCTTTATCTTACTAGTTTTCATTACTTCTACCTATTTCTATCACTTACTATTAAATGAACTTTAGTAAATTGAATCGAAGATAAGGTTGAACCGTAATGCGTATTCTTGACGTCATACAAATCCAACTATACCGATTTCAGGATAAACACTAATTTAAATAAACCCGATATATGTGTGCTGTCCCGATTATTTTTTAAATATTACGACCTTTAATGATTTCACATTTATTGGGATGTTCTAATTAAGTAACAAAATAAACAAATTTCCTTTGTTACCATCCCTACTTATTCTTATCATCGTCGATATTCTATATAAACCCACTCTAAATTAAGAGACTCTCCATTCAATCTCGTTTCTCGTTCTAACATATAGCCATGGAAAAACAAAAAGTAGAAGAAAATCTTATCTCTCTTTATATTCCATCATCACAAATCCCTCATGATTTAACTAAAGAAAATATTAGAAACCAATTAACACTTGATGATAATGCTAATCATGTTCTCAAGCAATGGGAGAAGTTAATGGAGGAAGTACAGGAAATAATAGTATACAAATTCAATAATACCAACTTGTTACATCAAGCTTTTACACATTCTTCCTTTCAAGAAAATTATGCGTCATATGAAAGATTGAAATATATAGGTAGTTAGAAGCAGATCTAGAGCAAGTTAATTTTTTACTGGCGCTCAGATCCAACTATATTTATTGCTTTTTTTTTTCTCCTCAAATTTTAT
>JACEIK010002104.1:79828-95786 GCA_018107945.1 Datura stramonium | reverse complement strand
TTTATATTATAGTGAAGGTCTATCTTTTGGAAAAAAATTAGGAGGAATTATCCATATAAATAGAGGGGTTTCTCCTTAATTATATTTCATTCCTCAAGAGAAATAAGAACTATTTTTTCTTTCTTATTTTTCAATAATATTCTTCCTCTTACTTTATTATTTCACAACACGTTATCAGCACGAAGCTTTAATTTTTCTAAGTTAAATTTCAGCCTTATTTTTTCAAACCCAAACCCGTGATAAGGTATGATATATACTATTTGTGTCTATCATGATATGCTGACAATTTAGCCTTGCTATTGGGTCAACATCTCGGTTTATATATATATTTCTATTCTTTTTAATTTCCTTAATCAGGTATGTGTTATGAATTCATTTAGGCCATACTTTCTGCTTTTGCTTATAAGGTTTGTACAGATGTATGTGTGCATAACTGAAGTTATTTACGTAATCACAATAAAAATTTGTAAGATTAAATCTAATCTATTATGCAGTTTGGTCTATGCGTTGAGGTTTTTAATTATTTGTGATGCTAATACATATGTCTTTGCTTACAATAATTTTATTAGAGATTTAATTGTTGATCATGTATGCAGACTTTTAATTATTTGAACATTTATATTTTTTCTCTCTTTTTTTTAATATGGCTAATTTTATGAAATTCGAGTTCGTTGCCCTTCAAAGTTCGGGAAAGGACTATTTTTCATTGGTTGGATGTTGAAATCCATTTGGATGTAATGAGTCTTAGAAACTATTAAAAATGAAAATAAAGCATCAAACTAAGATCGTGCTAAGGCTATGATCATCACCCAAAGACACAATACGATTGGATATATCTGAGGTTTCAAAGTTATAAGTCTGTATGAGTATAACTCTATCATGTTCAGAATTGTTTCTCAGTTGAAACTATGTGGAGAGACTATTAATGATGTTGATATGATGGAAAAGTCATTATAATCTTGCCTAAGGGAGCTAAACTCATCATAAATAATGCTATATTTTCTCCTAAATCTCGGAGAAATTTGTTGAGTTTTAAAGATATCCATGAAAATGGTTATCATATCAATACAATGGATAAGATGAATCTTGAATATATTGGTATCACCAAGAATGTCTCTGGGCAAACATGTGTTATAGAAAAGTTTCTTGCTTTATCTTCTGATTGTATTGGACAAAGATTAGTGCAATTGAGGCAAATTCTATAGTAAACCAGAAGTTTACTAATTCCAATACTTTCATACTTTGGCATGATCATTTGGGATGTCCTGGATCTATAATGATGAGACGAAATATAGAAAATTCAAATGGGCATCCATTAAAGAACATGAAGGTTCTTTCAATTTCTTGTACTGTTTGTTACCAAGACAAGTTAATTGTAAGACCATCACCAACAAAGATTGAGATTCCCCTGCGTTCTTGGAACGTATACATGAGATATTTGTGGACCTATCCACCCACCTAGTTGGTCATTTAGATATTTTATGGTCCTAATAGATGCTTCTTCTAGATGGTCTCATGTGTGCCTATTGTCATCTCGCAACCTAGCGTTTGTAAAATTATTGGCACAAATAATATGATTACGGGCATAATTTTCTAATAATCAAATTAAGTCTATTTTCCTTGATAATGCTGCAGAGTTTTCATCCCAAGAATTTAATGATTATTGCTTATCAATTGAAATAAAAGTTGAACATTCTGTATCTCATGTTCACACTCAAAATGGCATTGCCGAGTCATTAATTAAACATCTACAGTTGATAGCAAGACCATTGCTCATAAAAATTAGGTTGTCCACTTCTGTTTGGGGTCATGCGATTCTGCATGTTGCAATACTTGTTCGTCTCAGACTGATAAATTATCATAAATTTTCTCCGTTGCAATTAATTTTGGGTCAAGAGCCTAATATATCTCATCTGATAATTTTTGAATGTGTTGTATATGTGTCTGTAGCACCATCACGTCGCACAAAGATGGGCCCTTAAAGAAGGTTAGAAATTTATATTGGGTTTGAATCGCTCTCCATTATTCGCTACTTTGAACCATTAATTGGAGATATGTTCACTACTCGATTTGCAAATTGTCGGTTTGATGAGACAATTTTCCCAAAATTAGGGGGAGAAAATAGTGAAATCAAAAGAGAAATTTTGTGGAAAAATTCATCACTGTCTCATCTTGATCCACGTGCTTCTATTTGTGAGCAAGAAGTACAAAAGATTATTCACTTNGTGAAATCAAAAGAGAAATTTTGTGGAAAAATTCATCACTGTCTCATCTTGATCCACGTGCTTCTATTTGTGAGCAAGAAGTACAAAAGATTATTCACTTACAAAAAATTACAAATAAAATGTCAGACGCATTTACAAATTTGAAAAGGATTGCTAAATCATATATTCCTAGAGAGAATGTCCCAATTCGAATTGATGTCCCCTAAGGATCATCTGCTAGTGGCTAATGAGTACAAAGCACACCAAAAGCGTGGTACACCATTGGGTTCTAAGGATCAAAATCCTAGAAAAAGAAAAATAAATGGTCAAAATGACACTACAAAAGAACCACACATAGAAGTTCAAGACTTGAGCAATTTTGATATCCATGAAGGAATCAATGAGCATAAGACTCAAGAAAATGAGGAAATATCCATAAATTCAAGTAATATTGGAATTAATCGATCAAAAATAGTGGTTGATTATGTATTTGCATATAATATTGCAACAAAAATCATGCAAGATAGTGAGGATCTTGAACCTCAATCTGTCACAGAATGTCGACAAAGAAATGATTGATCAAAATGGCAAGAAGAAATTCAATCAGAATTGAATTCACTTGTCAAGCGTGAAGTTTTTGGACCTATAACTCAAACACCTAATGGTATAAACCTGTTGGCTATAAAAGGGTCTTTGTGCGGAAAAAAAATGAGAAAAATGAAGTATAGAGATACAAGGCACGCCTTGTTGCACAAGAATTTTCACAAAGGCTTGGTGTCGACTATGAAGAGACATACTCACCAGTTATGGATGCAATAACATTGCGTTATCTTATTAGTTTCATTTTCCATGAGAGGCTTGAAATGCATTTGATGGATGTGGTTACAACCTATCTATATGGATCACTTGATAATGAGATATACATGAAAATTTTTGAAGGATTTAAGATGCCTGAAGCATATCGTTCAAAGTCTCAAAAAATATATTCAATTAGATTGCAAATATCATTGTATGGTTTGAAGCAATCTGGACGCATGTGGTATAACCGTCTAGTGAGTATTATCTACGGATGGTTATATAAATGATGAAATTTTCTCATGTGTTTTTATAAAGAAAACAACATCCGAGTTTGTCATACTTGCTGATTATGTTGATGACATAAATCTTATTGGAATTCCAATAGAGCTTCAAAGGGAAATCTATATATNATATATATTATTATAAAAGAGAATCCTGAACCCGGTGACGTGGCTCTCTCACAAGCCAAAGATTATATTTATCTAATTTCTAAGAAATTAACCAATTAATTTCCTGGTACAACACTACTCCTTTCCGTACAACATTATAAACCGATCCTCCCTTAGCGCCCCTTCCTCAACACGTACAAATTCATAACACCGTTCTGCTTCTGCCCGCCAAATCCTCCCTACCCCATTACCGCTCTCCCTGATCTCCTCACTTTTAATCGTTGCCGCTGCTGTTCAGCGCAACCTCACAGTCTCCATATCTACTCAAGTATGATCCTTAACTCCTTCTGTTTCCTTTGTTCGGCATCTGCCCCCACTGTTAAGTTTTCCCTTATCTCCCTCTTCTTCTTACTTTCTACTCGCACACCTTCCTGATCAACGCATCCGTAACAACATTCCACTAAACACCCATGAACGCTCAGTTATGGTTCTTCAAACTGCCCATACCCTTTCTTCGACATTGTTCTCTAACTCATGAATAACCCATACATTGTTAGCTGCCTTCAATTTCGGCTTTACAATTTATGCCAATTACTTTGTTTTCCAAATTATTTAACCCTCTCTAAACACTAAAAGATTTTAAACCTTTCATAAAATCCATATTATATTAAATTACCTGTCTGATAAGAACAAACCTGGCATAATGAAATTTTTCCTAAAAAATACCTATGAATGCTCAGTTATGGTTCTTCTACCTATACATTGTCCACCGCCTCCAATTTTGGCTTTACAATTTATGACTACTACTACTATGTTTGTCAAATTATTTTTCCCTCTCTAAATGCTAAAAGAATTTAAAACTTTCAGAAACTCCATATTATATTAAATTAGCAGTCTAATCAGAACAAAACCGGAAGACCAAATTTTTTCCTCAAAAAAATCCATGAATGCTCTGTTATGGTGCTTCAACCTATACATCGCTCCTCGCCTTCAATTTCAGATTCACAATCTATTACTACTGCTCTGTTTGTCAAATTATTTATCCCTGCTGCTGCTGTTCAGCGCAACCTCACAGTCTCCACATCTGCTCAGTTATGGTCCTTTACTCCTCCCGCTTCCTTTGTTCGGCATCTGCCCACACTGTTTATTTTTCCCTTATCTCCCTCTTCTTCTTACTTTCTACTCGCACACCTTCCTGATCAACGCATCAGTTACAACATTCCACAAAACACCCATGAACGCTCAGTTATGGTTCTTCAAACTGCTCATACCCTTTCTTCGACATCGTTCTCTAACTCATGAATAACCCATACATTGTTAGCCACCTTCAATTTCGGCTTTATTTATGCTAACTTTTTTATTTTCCAAATTATTAAACCCTCTCTAAATGCTAAAAGATTTTAAATCTTTCATAAAATTCATATTATATTAAATTACCTGTCTAATAAGAACAAACCTGGCATAATGAATTTTTTCCTTAAAAAAACCCCATGAATGCTCAGTTATGGTTCTTCTACCTATACATCGCCCACCGCCTCCAATTTCGACGTTACAATTTATGACTACTACTACTCTATTTTTCAAATTATTTTTCCCTCTCTAAATGCTAAAAGAATTTAAAACTTTTGGAAACTCCATATTATATTACATTGCCATTCTAATCAAAACAAAACCAGAAGACAAAATTTTTCCCTTAAAACCATCCATGAATGCTCTGTTATGGTGCTTCAATCTATACATCGCTCCCCGCCTTCAATTTCGGATTTAAAATTTATTACTACTACTCTGTTTGTCTAATTATTTATCCCCCTCTAAATACTAAGAGATTTTCAAACTTTCCGGAACTCCATCTTACATTAAATTACCTGTCTAATAAGAACAAAGCCTGAAGAATGCTTTTTTTCCCAAACAACGTCCATGAACGCTCAGTTATGGTTCTTCAACCACCCCGCACCATGTTTTCGACATCGTTCTCTAACTTGTGACTAACCTATACATAGTTCGCGCCCTTCAATTTCGCCTTAAAATTTTACTTTCACTACTACATTTGTCAATTTATTTTACGCTTACTAAACGATCAAATATTTTCAAGCAAATGAAAACTCCATGTTACATTAAATTGCCTGTCTCTTTACTGCTTGACAAATATATATGCCTGTACTTTTTTTTTTTAAACATCTTCATCAACAGTGTGAATAATAAAAAACCAACTGGCGTGCACATTAACTTTCTATGAATCAACAACAAATTCTTTAGAATTCGTACAGGTCATTATTAAATAAATTAATTACACAATAGCATGTTGGGACAGCGGAACAACAATAACAAACACACGCACAAATTAACTGCGAGAAAATAGAAAAACGGAACACAAACGACACACAAGAATTTACGTGGTTCGGTCTCACGACCTAGTCCACAGCTGCAACTGGGAGGAATTTTATTGCTCTCTCTTGTGGTATTTAGATTACAAGTACAAGCTATCTATTTATAGAAATAGATTCGGGTTATTAGGAATTCTAACGGTCATAAGTTGGAAAGGCCTAAGTCGGCTGGGCCGACTTAATCAGGCCTCCACAAGCCCAACATAGCATACCTTTTCTGTTTGGCTAAGAGCAGGGAAACGTGTTGGACGACTAACTGCACAGGTATGGTTCTTTACGCATCCCATATCCTTTGTTCTGCATCTGCCCTAACTGCTTACTTTTCCCTTATCTCCCTCTTCTTCTTACTTTCCTCCCAAATGACTACCTGTTCAACACATCCAATAAAACAATCCCCAAACTCCTTCAACCCTTCACGTATTGTTCTTAATGCTTTCTAGAACATTTGTTCCGCATATCTGTCTAACTTTTCATCTAGCCTATACATTGTATAAAGCCTTCAATTTCTGTTTTAAAATATACAATGACTACTTTATTTGTCGAAATTACTTAACACTTTCTAAACGCTAAAAGATCTCCAAACTACCGTAAACTTCATGTTACATTAAATTACCTACCTCATATGCATACTTACATGTATATGTTTTCATAATGCGCCTTATATTTTACTGTACAGAATTTAAATGATGGATACACAACCCCTTACTCCAGACGCACACAATACTTTCACCCCGCCCAGGTATGCTGCTTTTGAAATTATTGTTCAGTTTACACTTCAACTTCTGAATTTTTCTATAAGCAAATCTCTATTGTGATACCCTTAGACTATACATTATACTACGCCTTCAATTAGGTACCAAAAATTTACACCTATTGCTTTGTTTCAAAATATTTTAATACCTAACTAATTACTGTACGCTACTTTTGAAATTATTGTTCACTTTACACTTCAACTTCTGTTTTTTTACAAGAAACCTTCCATTTTGATACGCTTAGAATTTGCATTATACTACGCGTTCAATTACGCTACTATACTTTACAACTGCTGCTTTGTTTGAAAAATTATTGAAATCTGGCTTATTACCGTATGCCTGAGGGTTCAAAAATGATTCCTTCTGTTACTTTTTCGCTCAGGTATTCATTGCTCACAGATACATTTATTTAAAGTATTCACCAACAGGGTTAAAAAAAACATTTGACCCACATATTAACTTTCTATGAATCCAAATCAATTTTTTTAGAATTCGTACAGTTCAGTATTAAACAAATTAATTACACAATAGCATACCTTTTCTGTTCATCCAAGAACTGGGAAATGTGTTGGCCTCCAATTTGAAAAGAAAATTTTCCGTAAAAAACCTTATTGAACTTATAAAGGATATGTTTTCTAATTTTTGAATATTAAAAATAACACTGACATAAAGTATTGTAAGGAGTTAAAATATTAAGAACATTCCAAAATTAAATTAAATGAAAGAACAACAACACAGAAAATTTGTAACAAAATTGGGATAAGATGGATAAATCTATTTATCTGTTAAAAATATTTACATCTAAAAAGTGAAACATTCACGGAGGCGTTATTATTGAAATTAGCTAAACATGATGTTCTCATTGAGATTGCTTATCCAGAGAGTATCTAACCATGAAGTTCTTTTGTAGTATGAAATTGAATATCCATAGAGTAGAATATTACTTTTTTCAACTTACTTTCCCATTTTTATCTTTTATTAAGAAGATTGAAGTTGTCAATAAAATGATATGTAGGCTAGTTGCAAGCTCTCTTTATGAAAGTGATTAACTATAACGTCTCATATGATTATGAGAAAATGAATTTTATCAACAACACAAAGAATACAAACTAAATATCTACCAACAACGCTCTGTGTAGTATTGCTTCATTAATATTTTGATGTTGGAATGACATGTTCATAGAGTTGTTCCACTACAATTTCAAATGATGCAACCTTAATCATGGTAAACATCCATGAACGCTCAGTTATGGTTCTCAACCTCCCCACACCATTTGTTCGACACCATTCTCTAACTCGTGACTAACTTATACATAGTTCGTTCCTTTTAGTTTCGCCTTTAAAATTTATATCTACTACTTTATTTATCGATTTATTTAACCCTTTCTAAATGCTCAAATATTTTCAAACTAATGGAATCTCCATGTTACATTAAATTAACTGTCTAATAAGAACAAAGCCTTAGGAATGAATTTTATACCGCTCAAGATGTGTCGTTCATATTAAGAAATAGAGAACGTTAAATTCATTCTTTTATTTTTGCCCAATATATATGCCTGTATATTTTTTTTTTCCATCTTCAACAACATGGTGAACAAAAAGAACTATTTGGCGCACACATTCACTTTTGATGAACCCACAATAAATGCTTTAGAATTCATACAGACCATTATTAAATAAATTAATTACACAATAACATCCCTTTTCGTTCGTCGAAGAGCATGGAAACATGCTGGCCTCCAATTTCAAAAGGAAAATTTTGATCATTCAATTGTTTCGTCTCATTTTTTAAAGTTGATTTACTTTCTGATTTTCGCACCACTGAAATTGAAGCCGTTAATATTCCGCCAATCCCTACTATCCACATTACCTATCTTCCTCTTCTCCTTACTTTGATTTCGCTTTAGCTCATGTGCAATGTAACCACACAGCCCCTATAACTGCACAAGTATGGTTCTTTACGTAACCTATTTTCTTTGTTCTGCATCTGCTCTGACTGCTTACTTTTTCCTTATCTCCCTCTTCTTCTTACTTTCCACTTGAGTACCTTCCTGTTCAACATGTCCGTAAAAACAACCCACAAATCCCTTCAACCGTTCAGGTATTTTTCTTAACGATTTCCAGACCCTTTGTTCTACATATTTGTCGAACTCTTCGTCTTGCCAATAGACTGTAAAACGCCTTCAATTTCGGGTTTAAAATATACAATTACTACTTTATTTTTCAAAATTACTTAACCCTTTCTAAACGATAAAAGATCTTCAAACTACCGTAAACTCTATGTTACATTACATTGCCTGTCTCATATGTATACTTACATGCTTATATTTTCATAATGCACCTTTTATTTTACTATACATACAGGATTAAAATGATGGATACACAACCCCTTCCTCCAGACGTACACAATACTTCCAACCCGCCCAGGTATGTTTCTTTAGAAATTACTGTTCAGTTTTTAATTCGACTTCTGAATTTTTCTAAAAGAAAACCTTCACTGTGATGCCCTCATATTTTACACTTTATTATGCCTTCGCTTAGACTTCGAATATTTGCACTTCCTGCTTTGTTTCTAAAAGAATTTCTACCTGGATAATTACTGTACGCTGCTTTTGAAATTATTGTTCATTTTATACTTCGGCTTTTGAACTTTTTTACAAGAAAACTTCCACTATGATACGCTTAGACTTTACACTGTATTACGCCTCCAATTGCACTTTGAAAATTGAATAAAATATTTACACTTGGCTAATTACTTTACGACCGAGGGTACAAAAATGATTCCTTATGATTCTTTGTTGCTCAAATATTCATCTATCTATATTTATATTCTCCACCTCAAGACTTGTTGTCACGCTCTGAGCCTATATCCTGGACGTAACACGGCACTTGAGGCCACAAGTGACCCCAAGTCAACCCCTGATTTATCATTCACTAGTATCTTGAGTAATCATGCATAACAGAAATTTAAAATAATATCATAAAACATTTGTGAAAGACAAGTCTGAAAGTATAAAGTTCAAAACATTGAATAATACTAGTAAATCTGAGCGTCATGTCTGTCTGAAAGCCATCTAACTGAAGAGTTGCTGGGACAAAACCCCAGCTAACTCAAAGTCTAACTGAAACTAATAAATAACTGAAAGAAAGATATAATGCCCTCGGATGATGAGGACTCACACTTCACTGCTGAGGTGGAGAATCTGAACTGTGGCGGCTAGCGGTGCTGAGTCTGAGAACCTGCAACTGTATCATGAAACGATACAGCATAAAAGTATGCGTCAGTACTTTGAATGTACTGAGTATGTGAGAGGAATATACTGAGATGTAAACGACTGAACTGGAAAGACATTCAATAACCAACTAATTATTTGAACTGAAATAATCTGAAGTATTCGAGATGGTCAAAATGACCATGTCTAGTGGTCAAAGAGATGCCCTAAATCTGTAATACTGAATCTAAAATACTGCACTGCACTGAACTGAACTGAACCGATAGATTTGAGACTAGAATGAGATTCTTATTTTGAAACTGTATTGGACTGATTAGTGGGAGAGTCTATAACCGATATATAACCACGTGAGCTAGACATGGATCCCGATGTATACACCCCACCGGTAGGACCCAATATACCTTGTCAGGGTATAAAGGCATGAACTGGGTGATCACAAAAGTCTGGGGCCAAATCAGGCCAATAATCTGCATCTGTAATCCTATGCTGGAAACATAGTTCTGGGAACCTGGGTGAGCTGGAACCCCGATCCGCTTGGTGCTAAGTCCTACTCCCACTGGAACACCTAAACTGAACTACTAGGTTGATAGCTCGAAACTGGGGTCCAAGACCAGTCAGGAACATATAACTGAAAGTACCCTAAGAGTTTTATTGGACCAGATGTTGAAATTGGGTTCTAGACTAGTCAGAGCTGCTTATATGGAAGCGTCGTAACCGTCTAAGAACAAACTGTAAACTGAACTGGGGTCCTGTGGCTGGTCAGAGCTATAAGTATAAAATGTCATGACCGCCTAACAGACCAAAAATCTGAGTTCTGAGTTTGATTCTGATAACTGAGAGGCACTACTGACACCTCGGGGAAAACTAAAGTCAAACTGATCAGTTGACAATTTCTGTATAGTTCTGAAGGAATTCTACATTCTAGCTAAACTGAACTATTAAACAACTAATAGAGAATTTAACTCATTCCAACAACACAGGAATTCCATAATATGACAACCACTCAAGAGTTCAAGAAAATATCACCTGACAGCCAAAAACATACTTCATTCAACAAACGAAAATTTATACGCAACGATTATTACTCGAAATTTTAGGGCTTAAATTCACTATTGCAAGAACCTCGATAATTAAGTAAAAACTTATGGGAATCATATCAATAGCAACCGGGGATATCATTCTAAGTGAAATTAATGAATAATAGCATGTAATTTCTTTGTATTCGAAAACTCAAGGCTAAAGACTGATAGGGAAACTATTGGAGGGTTTTAGGGAACACAGAAAAAGAAAAATTCCTTTGTTGAATTCCAACATTCCTAACGAAGAAGCCTGGAGAAAATGCTGGAGAATCGAAGAAGAAAGATCTGCCCTAGCTGATGCTCTGAACTGCTCTGCGAGGAACTCTACGTTCTGCTTCGTGAAAGTTTGAGTGGGGAATGAGGAAAAAAGCCCGTTACCCCCACTAAAACGTCAGAAAATGATGTTAAAACGACGTAGTTTAAAGTTTGGGAGAGTAGAAAATTACTAAATAGCCTTTAGAAATTTGCTGGGAAAAACTGCCAGGTGACCCTAGCGGGTGACTTAACGGGTCGTGATGACTGACCACGACTCGTGGTCACGCCCGTTAGGTACACTGGCTAAAATTAACTGGGGCTGGTAACGGGGGACATAACGAGTCATTATTGGGGACCATGACTCGTTGCCCCCATTCATCAAGTACACTGGACAATATAATATTTTCTCAACTCAGGTCTAACCACGAGTGACCTAATGGGTCGTAGGACCTGACCACGACTCGTGAGGTCATCCAATGGGAACACTGTCTATTCTTATACCTCCTTCTCACGGTTGACCTAACAAGTTTTTGGGTCGCTTAACGACTTATTGGGTCGCTTGGGTCGTTCTGCAACATTTATGCAATTTTTCAGATTTTCTGATTTAAGTCCCGGATATTAATTTTGAGCTTCCTGGGTGTTACACTTGTGAACTTAAAAATACTCAGTGGCGTGCAATTACTGGTCCTAAAAAAAGAATATACAAGGTCCTCAAGTCTATAGGAATTAAAAATGAAAACCCCCAACCCATCTAAGTATGCTGTTTTTGAACAAATTTTTCATCCAAAAACGACATATGCAAGGTAATTCCTACATATACTTTAACCTCTTACCGAATTACACTTTTGCAGCCTATTTTCCTCCACTACTACACAAAATAAACTTTTCTTAAAAGCAATTTGTTGAACGCCTTTGAAATAAAGCAGGTCACACAACCCCCGAAACCGATCAGGTATGGATCTCTACCCCCGCCCATANCATCTGTTGCGACTACTTACTTTTTTCTTCCAATCAGCCCCCTACCCTTTGCATTGCAAAATTTTTGTATTAAAAATACAAGAAACTCTTCAATTTTACAAAGAAAATAAATCAACATTGAATATTTACGACTTATCTCATTTAAACTAACATTTCTGTTTTTATTCAGCAATTGTACTCCCTGAAGTCCCCAGAGTTTTGACGGACACGAAAATGCCTCAACGGCGAATTCAACATCAGAATAAATATAGGAACAACTAAGATCAGCTATTTATACTGGAGAATTGTTATCCCCATCATTCAACGAATAACTGTGCATATATTGGTTTATGTACAAATTTTATGTTGTCACATATGACTCTTGAATTATGCTCTTCTATATAAACAAATTATATCAATTACTATTAAAATGTTATCCAAAATTATACATAATAGTGTGTATGATATGGATAAAAATAATGTTTAACAATGGAAATTAAAATAGGTACAAAAAAAGTGTAACGACACGAGTACAGACTTAAACCTATATGATAATTGGATTAAAAAAAATTAGAATTTTAATTTAAAAGCTTATACCTATGTTGCTTGTACTTCCAGACAATTGGGGCTACCATATGTGACGCATAACATTTATGGCTCTCTAAGCCACACCAGATACAGAAACTGATAAAGCATTGTTACTATAATTACATCATAACGGAGATCGGTATGACTAGAACTAATTGGACAAATCACTCAACAAAAACACAAATAAGTTACAATTTATTCTCCACCTCCGGGCTTTTGTATTTAAAAAGACTCAAGAGCGTGAAATTACTGGACCCGAAAAAAAAAGAATAACAAGGACACCAAGTCTATATAAATTACATATGAATATTACGCGCTACCTTCTCTCCACAAGTTAAAAAAATTATTTCGATTGAGGGTACAAAAATAAATCCTTCTGTTTATCTCCTTATTTTAAAATATCCTTTATTCTTTAATTTGGTATAAAAAAATACCTTCGACATCAAATATGTTAGACATAAAATTTCAGAGATTAATTAATATAATGTACAAGCGTTTTTCGATGCTAAACTCTTCTCTTTGTTTTAAAAACCCTTTATTCTTTAATCTGGTAAAAGATTTACCTTCTGCATCAAGTATGTTGACATAGAAATTTAGTTGATTTATTAATAAAAGGTATAAGTATTTTAAATGGATAGAATTACTTTCCTCCTTTATTTTCATGGAAAAAAATTAACGCAAACAACAATTTTGCCATAATGTTCCTGCATATTGATTAACGTATTTTCCAACTATTCGATAGATGGCGATACTATTTTCTATTTAAAATATTATACGTAAAGCTGGTTGACATATGTACAAGCGTTTTCCGCTGCTAAACTCCGCTCTTTCTTTTAAATTACTCTTTATTCTTCAATGTTTGAAAAAATTATACCTTCTATCTCAACTATGTTGGCATAGAAATTCAGTAGATTAATTATTAAAAGTTACAAGCGTCTTTTATGGAGAAAAAACTCTCTTCTCCTATATTTACGTGGAAAAATTTAACTCGAACAACTTAGTTTCCATAATATTTTTGCATATTGATTAATGTATTTTTCAACTGTTCAATTAATGGTGATACTATTTTCTATTTAAGATATTACACGTACAACTGGTCGACTCCGAAAATATGCGACAACATAACCCACAATTGAATTTTTCTTTTAACCCCAATTTAATCAACCCCTTTTCTTCATCTAATTGACTCTATTCAGCACCCCACAATATCATTGATCTTTCAAAATTATATCATATAAAGAAAGCTTAAACCTGCGAATAGCCCAATTAAAGCCCAAATAAACTAGATGTGAAAAGCCCACATATTAATCACAAACTATTCATCCACTTAGGTGTCCTGATAGTGCCTCTTCAAAACAAAAACAGTTCTTACGGCTTTTCTAAAACACTGTATCTTTCAATAAATCAATGCAAGCTTCTGCATATTTGAATCACAACCTTGTATATAACAGGCTTACCGTGTCTGCTACATCCAACAACAATCAACAATCTTCCTTTAACTCGTACGTTCTTCACCCATTTTTTAATTATTTTCGACTATGACATATTCACTTCTTTCAGAGTTGGATACAAATAGGGATGATTGGACGGTAATGGTCAGAGTTTATAGGACGTGGGAATTCATAAATTTCAAAAGAAGTCATCAGTTGATTAGTTTGGACCTGATACTTATGGATGAAAAGGTAATACATGTTTTTTATTCTTTTTAAGATGCAGTTTTCAGTAATTCGCTATTTTGAAACTACTAACTGATTTTCTTTTACCAGAAAACTTTGATGCACACTGTAATCTGGAAAAATCAGGTAAACAGGTTCCGTGATAAGTTTAGTGAAGGTTCTGTGATCATTATTCGGAACTTCAAAGTTACTGATAGTACTGGTGAATATAGACCAGTTTCAAGTAATTTCAAAATTACTTTCTTGCAGGTAACTGCCATCCAAAAAATACAGGAAGATATTGTTCAAATTCTTGTAAATGGATTTCAATTTATTCAACCGGACATGATTCAGTCTAGGATAAACAACAACACAATCTTATCAGGTACCTTATTACTATCAACGTTCTCTAATGCATTTTCCTAAGTACCAAACTAAAATTCTCCCCAATAATATTGAAGATGTGGTCAGTTATTTATGTGGAATCGGTGACATAGAGAGTGTTGACTCAAAGTGAAAAAAGAGAGACAAACAAATTCTTACAGATTAGTAAGCCAATTATTACATTTTAATTACCCTTGATATCATTCACCTCATAAAAATACTTTGAGTTATATATGTTTCTCCTACATATCAGAAGAATCTTAATGATTTTAACTCTAACACATTATGTTCATCTGTTTATGTTTGTAGTTCGGTGAAATCAAAAATAACCTTATGGGAAGAATTTGGGGAAACATTTTATCCATATTTATACAAGACAGAATCTGAACCTTACATTGTGATCGTGACGTCAACAACACTTAAAGAATTCCGAGGTAAATATTTTACAATTGATGGTCATTGTTGTGTCCTTATAACTATCACCCTAACCATATGTAAAAGTTGGGTTGTGCATTTCTTATTACAAGGAGAAGTTACTTTTGCCACCACCGCAGCTAGCAAGATATATGTCAATCTTAAAATTGATTACATAACCTCTTTGATACAAAGGTTTGCTAACACATCTGTTGGTGTCCAAACTATTGTGAGAAATAATACCAATAATATTTCGATTGAGGAAGAGATGTTTCAAAACAGGATGACCATTACTGAGTTATTAGATTCTGACTGGAGTGCCGATATTCAGGTTAATACCATAACTATGCTTTACTCAACTTTAA
Organism: Datura stramonium; assembly: GCA_018107945.1. Taxonomy (NCBI): domain Eukaryota; kingdom Viridiplantae; phylum Streptophyta; class Magnoliopsida; order Solanales; family Solanaceae; genus Datura; species Datura stramonium. Next base: position 80,329 of record JACEIK010002104.1, on the reverse strand, counting down.
CTTTTACAATTCTTCCACTTGCTTCTACTATCTAATTGACTTTTCCTATATGGTAGGAATGCACTGTTACACTTCGGGCACAGGTCGCAGAAATTGACAACTATTTTGACTGGTATTACATTTCATGCAGCTCTTGCCATAAAAAAATTATTCCTACAAAAGGTGTCCATACTTGCCACACTTGCACAAGAGCATGCGAGTTTCCTTTGGTAAGGTATGACAACAACGATGAAACTCCCATTTATATTTTGGTACAATCTAATTGATTGCCTCAATGTAGGTACAAAATACATGTGAAAGTCAAAGACGCCCACGGACAGACTACTTTGGTCCTGTTTAATGTTGTGGCAGAGAAGCTCCTTGATACTTCTGCTTCCAAGTTGGTCAATAGGTTTTCATCGTGTTAGATTGCTAGTTTTGATGATGTCAACCCCATACAGGGACCAGATCCCTTGTGCCGCAGTTGACACTAATTTGAACTGGGCGGGAAACTTTTTTGTT
>JACEIK010002104.1:55859-70196 GCA_018107945.1 Datura stramonium | reverse complement strand
GTGCAACCTTAATAAGCAAAATAAATTTTCATATGATGCTGTCCAGTTGCGAGTGTTCAAGTACTCATTGTCCGGTGAGGCAAGAAATTAGTTGCATAGACTCCGTCCAAACTCAATTCATACTTGGTAAGAGTTAGTGAGTGTCTTCCTGAAGAAATGGTTTCCGCCTGGCAAACAGACAGAGTAACGAGATAGGATATTTTACTTTCGGAAGCAACTAGGTGAACAATTGTTTGAAGCATGGAAGAGATTCCGACTATACATCCTTCAAGCACCCAACCATGGGTTCCCAGAGCATATATTGTTTGATAGGTTTTATATTAGTCTAAGATGCCTTGACATAGTCTGTTTCCAACAACGCCGCAGGTGGATGCTTCATGGATGAGATATTCAACCGCATTGCCATAATCTTTGACAAAATAGCAAAGCACAACCATGCTTGGCATAATAGGGACCAAAATGGAGAAATCAATGTTGGGACTCCTTCTTTATCACATTTGATGAAGTAGAATTAGGAGTGTGATCAGATGATGGCCATCATGGCAACCAATATAGCTCACCTCATAAAGAAGTTGATCGAATTTGAGGACAAGAAAGTGCATGCTATTGACGAGTCCATGACTGGAGTTCAATACGGGCATGGATGCCCTCCTCCTTACCAATATCAATCATTGTCAGAGCCACTACCTTTACAAGTTGAAGATGCCAATTGTATTGGTAATTCGTCCGGTGTCTATAGACTGCAGTATCAGCAGTGTCACACTTCTTCTTCATACTAAGGGAACTGGAGACCTCAACTGCAAGGCCAAATTCAATATTACCCTAGGAATGACTTTGTTGGTCAAAATCAGGGTTAGTAAAATAGGGGGAACTACCAAAATAGAGGCTCACCTTCTTATGCTTCGCCTAGAGGTCCTCCATCTAACTCCAAAAATTGAAGGGAGGGGCCTTCACATGATCATTGGGGGTTCAAAGCTCGAAGGGATGCTAGAAAAGGTGTTGGCCAACCAAGAGAGAATGGATGCGTGTCTCAAGAGTCTCATAGAGATTGTAGGCTCTCACACGACTTCCATGAAGAAATTAGAGAAATAGGTGTAGGACCTTTTTATTGATCAAAATTCCAAGTTAAATGACCATATCCTTAGTGACATTGTGGGTGAATCCAAAAGGACATGTGGGATTTTTTAATGCTCAATATATGGCCATAGTCACTAGGAGTGGGAAGATTGTGCATCCTATTAATGTAGAGGTTGAAGATGGTGTGGTGTGGGACAAGTATGAAGTTGTGATTGAGTTGGATGACCTAGAATAGGGGCTCAAAAAGCCTTTTGTGGATGAGATAGTTGAGGGTGGATACAAAAAATACCATGTCAGTTGCCCCGAAAGAGAGGGAGAGGGGTAAGGGAGGAGTGGAAGACTTTGTAAAATACTTTCCTCTGTCTGTCCCTCCATTTCCTCAAAGAATTGCTCAACAAGTCCTTGAGGCAAAAGTAGCAAAGCATATTGAGAGGCTTAAAGAGGAAACACTCCAGGTCCTGTTTATTGATGCCATCAAAGAGATGCCAGGGTTTACTAAATACTTGAAGATGCTTTTGACTAGAAAGATGTCTTGTAACAAAGAGGAAATCATTGTCGTGAACCATAGAGTCAGTGCCAACATAGAAAACACATCTGTTGAGAAGAAAGGTGACTCAGGGGAGTTTACTATGCCTTATAGGATTGGTAGAAATGATTGCATGCATGCCCTTTATGATAATAGGGCAAGAATTAACCTGTTGTATCTAGCTATTTAAGAGAAGTCTGGGTTGTTTATGTTGAAGTCCAATTCCATTCAGCTCCATATGGCCGACAAATCCATTAAGACTCCGGTGGGGGATGGTGGAAGATGTACTTGTTCAAATTGGCAAATTTGTGTTACCGGCAAGCTTTATAGTTCTTGATTGTGATGTTGATAGAATCATATCCATCATCCTTGGGAGACCATTCTTGGCTATTGAAAGAGCATTCATGGATTTTGAAAAGCATGAGATCATGTTTTGTGTCAAGAATGAGAGTACCACTTTCAAAGTTGGGAGAGGCCACTTGTTGCCCATAGGAGTTGGGGACATTTGTATGGTCAATGTTGAGCATGAAGTTGGGAGGTAGCTGAGCATAGTATGGCTGAATCACCCAAAAGAAAGAAAGCTAAATCAGGATGGGTGAAGTAATACTTCTTTGGAAACCAAAGGCGGAAAGTGGGTGAGGAAGTCCCGTTCCAAGGAAGGCTCACCAAAACCATGATCAGGTATCTTGCATCGTGGCACGACGTTAAATCAGGAATTTCTTAAGAGGCAAACTAATAGATGTTACACCTTGTGTAGTATCCATGTCGTGCTGTGACATTAACTCAAGCACCACTTGGGAGGCAACCCAAGTAGTTTTTTAGACTAATGGGTGCTAGTGGATGTAGGTACACTTAGAAATTTGGAGGAAAGTGGCCTAAAATAGAAAGGAAGAATTTTGGTGTGCAAACAACGCTAGAATAGACGGACCATCCTTTCAAAGGACGAACTGCATGTCTCTCCGTCTTCTGCACCTGGAACTGGGATGGATTGGGGCAAGATGGTCCAATGTACAGATCGTACTTTTCCCAGACGACCAGTCTCTTTGCTTATCTCTGGTCATTAATGGGGCAAAGCCAATGGGCCCACGTGAAAGCTTAAGCTTGGGTCAGGTACAATTGATTGGGTTGGGTCATTCCTTAATTAGCCACCTATAGGCTTGACCAACCCGACCCAGTTGGTTTTAAAAGAGAAAAAGAATGTGCGATGGGTATAAATTCATATCTCACATGCATACCCTTCCCTGTCTTCTTCATCTTTTCTCTTTTCCTCTCTACTCAAAAAAATTCCTCCATTATTGCTCATTCAAAATTTCAAAATCTTGCATTGGTGTGCACACACTTCACTCGCACACAGTGAGCGATGAAACTCTAGGGTTTTTTACCCCCATCAGTCGCATCACATCACTTAATAAACACACACTCACTTAGGTAATATTCTTCACCTTGTGCCTTTGATTTCATGCCTAATGTGATGATTGCACCTATTATTATAGTGGGTTATGTTATACCTCGACTTGGAAACAAAATTTGGGGGGAGAACTTAGGATTTTAATGCTAGATTTATTGGACAGGGCTTAGGAATGTGGATGTCTGTGCTTCTATGCTTAAATTACATTTTGAGCTTGAAATTAGACTAGCCCTGTTCGTTGTCTATGACTTGTGAAAAAAATTTAAAAATACCAAAGTGAAATTGTCCGGTACCCCAAAAGACGGAAGAACAGATGAACCGTCTTTCACAGAGACAGACTATCTATCGTTCCGCTAATTGAGCCCGTAAGCCTCATTTCTCTGAGTCAGAGTACGAATCAAGGGATGGAATATCCTTTTAAAGGACAGCCCAAACCTTGAACCATACATTGAAACATTGAAGTGAAATTTCTAGAATCAATTGACGGTATAGCATAGGGTCCGTCCTTTGAAGATACGGACCGTCCCTTCAGTCATCCTACACTTAATTTTTGCTATTTTCAAGATACCCGAAATCTATGCTCTAACAAGTTGGTGCATGATCACAAGAAAATCAGATGTAAAAGAGATTTACCCCAAGGAGGCAGGTACATCACATACAAAAGGTCCCATTTAGTGGACGATAATAGGAAGGAATACCTGCCTCCAAGTAGCAGGAGAGTGGAAGTGTCACCCATTACATCAGATAGGGTGGCATCAACTAAGACACCAGCTCCGGATGCTGCATCCAAGCCCGCTGGTGATGAGTTCCAGGCCCAACCTCAGGGGCCACAGATAGAGATTTCCTCCAGCGAGGCCGCTGAGGAGGAATCATCTAGCAAAACCTCCCCTAGCACCAGAGTTGAGACTCTCCAACAAGAGGAGGAGATGTATAGAATTAGATGGGGACTCTAAGGTTCGAGGGATCGTTACTTACATCGCAACATGGTCAATGGAAGTGTCTGCCCGAGACTTACCGATGAGGGAACTTTGATCTCTGCGAGGTTGGAGGCATACTCTTATATCATGGAGCAGCTTTGATGTCAGCACTGGAAGTTTCTCTTCTGGCCAATGAGTCAGTACATTCATACACTGGTCTGAGAGTTTTACACAGTGTATGGAGAGATCCTTCTGAGGTGAAACTCAATGTTGAAGATATAGATCGGTCCACTACCCTCAGTGATGATTCGTGGGGTGTCATTTGATATCAGCCCAGAGGCAATGAACCATTACTACTTGGGTGAGGACTACGAGGTGGTATACACCTCACCTTATGATGAGATGGTAAACAGAGGTAGGCAAGCTAGAGGGTGGATAGCCAAAGTCATTGCTAGGGGTACCCAAGTCTGGGCTATGTATGATACAACTGACACCTTCAAGAGGGACCTCTATCTTTTAACCAAGTTTTGGGGGAATGTAATCTGTAGCAGGGTATGCCCGAGGAAGAGCGATAACAAACTACCTCTTGGGTAGGCTCTCTTTGTGGCATCCATTGTGTATAATCAGACCATAGACATTGGCCAGATAATCAGTGTGGAGCTAAAGGATTGAGCAGTATATACAACCACCTCCCTCTTATTCCCGTGTCTTGTCACAGCCCTATGCCAGAGGGAAAGGGTATCGATCTTGCAGAGGGAGGATATTTTCACTCACGCTCGCCTGGTTAATGACATCACCAAGATGAGGGATGACACTATGGTCACCGAGGTGAGCCAACCTACCTCCATCTTACCAGGAGGGCCCACTATTGAGGGGTATGGAATCCAGATTGAGGTGCCCGCATCACAACCCACTGGTGAGGCAGACCCTACAATAGTAGTAGCTTCAACCACCACAACATACACACCAGAAACTCCATCGAGGCCACCACTAATATCCAGGGACCAGTTTAGCCTTGAGGGTAGACAGAGAGGAGGGGAAACTGGCAAGATTAATCGAGGACCTGCCGACCTTTGTGGCCATTGTTGTTCAACAAGCTCTTTAGCCGCTCTGGAATATAGTGATGACCTCACATGAGGCTCTGAGCTCATGGCAGCCATGGATGCCCAGTTGCACCAACTGATAGGAGGTGCTAGTCTTTTTGATTTCGTTAGTTTTCGAGCAGATCTTGAGTGCTTGAGATGAAAATGCGTGAGTGAAAGCCAGTTGAGATACAGATACCATTGGTGGATAGGACACCGCCAATAACCAACATCCTGGGTTTTATTCCACGTGCGGTGCCTATCCCACCAGCCCAGACTCAGCCCATGCCACTACCAGTAGTCTCAGCCACAAGGGATAGTACTACACTAGAGCAAGTGCCTGCTCTGACTTTGGCCCAGATAGAGGTACAGGCATAAAAAGAGGTTCCAGCACTGCTAGTAGATAAGGGCAAGGCCATAGCTCAAGAGGCACCACCAGTTCAGTTGTCTAATGTTGAGGTAAAGGCTTTTCGAAGGGCAATAAAGTCTTCATGTTTGCAGACCCATAGCCTAGATCATGATGCGGAGTTTGGCTTCTCATTGCCACCTGAGGATGATGTTCAGTAGCACAGTTGGAGCTCTACAAAAAGTTTTGCTTTTGCTACTTTCTTTCCCTCTTTTGTACTTTGTTTTGTATATGCATTGTGGACACTGTATATTTTTTAGGAGGGGATAGATATTTTGGATATGTGTTTGATGATTGACTGACTATATAATGTTTGCCTTTCTAAAAACTCTTAATTATATGGCTAAATGCATTTGATAAATTATTTGATGTGTGGTTTTGATCAATGTTATCCAAATTTTACAGCTTTCTTAGTATAGCTTCTTCTTGTTCTTCCTTAGTTTAACTTCTTTTTGCTTTTGTAGTGTAGAGACCTCATTGGTTTTCTTAGCCATGGTTCTTTCCTGGGAGGCTTACTTTATTTTGAATCTGGCAAAATAAAAGTAGTTAAGTATCAGTGCATGGGCCAGATGATGGATTTCTTAGGTGACTTTCTTAAAGGTACCATCCTACTTTGTTGAGTCTTATTAAGATAAATAGATTGTTTTTGACTTAGGTGGTGGTGGCAATGTAGTTTTTTGCATGTTTAAGCTGATTTTTGAAAAAAAAGACCCCCCTCAAAATTTTTGCCATAGTTGTGACATTGAGTTGTATATCTCCACTTGTGACATGAAATTTTTGAAAATGTGTTTCTAGTTGAAATTGATGTGTTAGTCAATTCTATATCCATGTGTCAATGTGTGGGAAAGAAAAATTGCTTATTCACCTTCTACTTAGGGAAAAAAGTAGAAATGTAAAGGATGGTCCAAATGATGGTCCGTCCCTGCACACCTAACTCTGTGATGTTCAAATTTAATGGGCTTTTTAGAGCATAGTATAAATATATTTTTCTTGTAATTTTGATAAGTTTTTACATTCCTTAGTTGATAGCTAGTGTAAAGAGTAGAACATAGAGAATTTTAACTTTTGTAGATTGTAGATTTAACTTTTGTAATTGAAGATTATTATCAATCAAGGAGAAATCTCAAATCCTATTGGTAAGAATGTCCCATTACTTTTCTTATCTTCTAGTCATGGGTAACAAAACCCATATCTAGGTTTGTGAACCCTAATGACCCCAATTTGTTAAAATTGAGTTTGAGCTATTGAACATTTAATTTATTTTTGCTTTGTAGCTTGTGATTGGTAATGAAAATCATCCATTCCTGCCCAATTACCCTTATGAGGCTTGAAAGAGAAAATTTGGGTTGGGTTAGCATCAATTCACAATGATTCAATGCATAACCCCTATTTAATGGATTCTCCTAGACATAGATTGAATTCTAAATTGGCAAACAAGCGATCGGGTAGAATGGAGCTCTCTTCAATTTGACAAAATTAATGTAGATTGACACCTATGGTGATGTTGAAAGACACCCATGAGTTGCCTAATTAGTAAACTGCTTGCATGTTCAGCCCTAACCCTCTCTCAATTCTTTTACATTGGGTGATTTAGGGGGATCGACCCAATATTGGGGTCACTTCCCTAGAATTATCAATAAATTTCTTACAACCATAGTGTAATACAATTGATAGTTGTAGTTAATTTCTTTCACTCTCAATTCGAATAGTTTCCAATCTTGCAATACTTTACTGTTTAGTACTAGNCTTTAAATTTGTACATACATAAATTAAAACAATATACAAATTTTAAACTTTATTGATGACTGAAATAAGAAAATAAATACATTTGTAACTATTCTATGATCGTCTTTGGTTGATACTACTCACTCAAATTTAAACCACACTAAATTATTTTCCTAATAAGAAAAGTTTGACTAAAAAATTGATTAGGACAAGACGTAAGCAAAAAACTACATATATTTCAAAATGATAATATTTAACTTTTCATATAATACACTCTCATTTAGTTTCCTACCAAACTAGTTATTACTAACAACTAAGAATTCTCTACTTCAAATTATTCAAAAATTTACATAATCTAAATTTCTCCTATAAGTAGTAGGAGTCATTCCTAGACAAAGAAACACAAAACAACAACTAAAACATTTGATCCCCATCCAAACAAACACATTTATTCTCATTTTTCTCATCTTTAGTCATGGGAAGAAAGAATGTGAAACTTACTTCTATTACAAATAATACTGAGAGGAAAGTGACATACCAAAAAAGGCAAAAAGGGTTCTTGAAAAAGGCTCAAGAACTCAGCACACTTTGTGCCATTGAAATGGCTAGCGTCATTTATAGTTCTTACACTATTGAACCTGTGGTGTTTCCAAATTGTGAAGCTGCAACCAATACTTTTAGAAAATTTAGGGAGCTTCCGAGGTTGGTTCAATCAAAACATATGGTCACAGGAGGTGAATTCACCAAGAAAAGAATTGCGAAGATGGAGAAAGATTTGCAGAAGATAAGAAAGAAAAACAAGATAAAAAAAATTAAGATCATGATGAATGAAGTGGTGAAGGAAAAAGTTATTCCCACCGATCTTCCCTCTACAGATCTTAATGATTTGATTTATATGATGAATCAACACCTCAAACATATATGTGAAGAGCAAAGAAAGAGGGCTAACAGAGAGGGTTCTAAATCGAATGCCTCTCAACCTACTACTAGACCAACGATACATGGCGGGACCAACTTAGAGGGGCCAATAGAGGAAGATCTTGTATTGATGGTTCCTTTGGTGACTCCATCGATGGTTCCTGGAGGGACCAACTTCGAGAGGCAAAGATCTCCTCTATTTTCCCCAGATGTGGATTCAAATCAGTTGGTTTCTATGATGGCTCCATTGCCAGTTCTTTTACCTACTCTTACTAAAGCCCCCCAACAATTGTTTCGTAGGAAGGCTCCTTTGAGGACACGTTCTCAAATGGTTCCTTTCATAGACCCCTCATGGATTCCTCCTTTTTCATTATTTTCTTCACAAATGTTTCATCCAATGATTGCACAAATGCATTCTTCTATACCTCAACAAATGGATCTTAGAAGGGCTCATATAATGGCCCCTCCAATACTGACAAGATCAATTGCTTCTCCAATTCCTTCACCAATAATGGATTCTCCAATGTCTACTCCAGTATTTTCTCCTATGACACCACAAGTAAATTCTTTAATGAATATCTCCTCAATAGGTGCATCAGTGCCAATGAATAATTATCAGAACTATTCCTTTGACTTTTCACAGAATTCAACATCGTCTGAGTGGATAGACTGGAATAATGATAATGTCATGGATTTATTTGATGATTCATATTTCAACAACACAAATGTTCAAGATCCAAACCACAACAATAATCTCTAAGGACGTAGGACCAATGTTTGTCTTTTTTAATTAGTAATATTTTATAGGTTCATCTTGTCCCATGGATTGTCTATGTCTTTTACTTTATTTATATGTATAAATTGTGTCATAGAACTCTCTACGTCTCTTTTTCTCTGTGCTCATTTTAAGTGTCTATCTATCTTTTTTTTAAAGTCTTGTTACATCCACTTGTTCAATATATATTAAATTTTTATTCTAATATNATTTTTATTATTGATATTATTGTTATTGAATATATTGTTGTTAGTATGATTTTCAAAAATAACATCTTACACTTCAAAAATCTAACAAATTAATATATATATATTGGGTAAATTTTATTCAAAACTTTTCAATGCAAACTAATAACCATCTAAAATTGTAATGAATTAAAACAACAATAAAGATTGTCAACAAGATATCTATTGTATCAACACGTTTATGTTTTAGTTTCATTTTTTTCTATTTTTTGTTCTCCCTTTGCAAAATCGAAATTTGTGTTCCACTTGTGATGTTTGTTAGATGAAGTCGATTTATTCCTTATATCTGAAATATGATTTTACCGTACACTTAGCAATTAAAGGCATAAGTATTTTAAAATTTAAAAAAATCAAAAAAAGAGTTTGGCAAAAAGATAATAATATATCAATAAGTGAAATGTGAATAATGATAATTAATAATAATTGAAATTTGGTGAAAAAACATAGATTTATAAATACTCTAAGATTACTTAATANCTCTAAGATTACTTAATAATGTTAGTCAAAGCTAAAAATCCATTGAATATATTATTAATGCAACATATGTGTGGTCCAAAATGTCTAAGAGAATAACAAATATGTCCTTGCTTCAAACACTCATGACCTAAAAGCCAGAATCCCTCTATATATACCTCATTATAACTTTAAAGAGAGAAAGTTGTTTAACATTATTTTTTACGATCTCAATAGAAATAAAATAATATTTAAAGATTTTATTTTATTTTATTTTTAGATTATCTACATGTAAAATGAAAATATTTTTAGGAGATTTGACTTAAAAGTAATTAAAATGTAATGCCACAAAATTGATTGTGAAATATTTGTATCCCGAGCCATATAAATTAAATGTTTAGTCAAAAATAAAATTGTTAAGCAACATTGGACAAATTTAAACTCAAATTGGTTATCACGTAAAATTCTAACTCCTATTGGTAAAAATAAATAATCATGTCCTTATATAGAGCTTGTACTGAATGTCTTAAACAAAGGTAGAAGCACAAAGTAAACTAAAACACATGAGAGCAAAATGTCAGTGATAATCCACATGATCTAGATAGTTTATCTTTAACTTAACTGTTTTCCTATGAATGAAACAGGTTATCTAATGTGTTTCACTTAAGAAGATAAATGCAGTATGTAAAGAACACAATAATTTAAACGTGGAAAACACTTGGCTCAAAAGGTGAAAAATAATGACCTATACCTCCACATCATTTATCCAACTTCACTAAACTCAAAGAGTCTCTTCAAACAAAAGATTACAATACTTATAACCTAAAGAAATTATAAACTCTAATTCCTAGTTGCTCACACTCCTCCATAGGAATGTGTCCCGGATGCCTTCTAGTATACTCAACTTGAAGACTACATGTTCTTGATTCAATTTATAACTCATTGAATTAAGAATACATTAAATTATAACTCAATGAATAACCTCTAGTACAAGATTGCTAAATCTTGCCTATCACTTTACTTGGGAACAAGTTCTTCAATTGAGTTTCTTCACACTGCAGGTGTTGCAGCTATCTCACTTTAGCCATCATATCTGCTTCAGCTTCCCACGTAGCTCCCTCAATATGCTGATTCCTCCATAAAACCTTGACTGAAGCTACTTCTTTGTTTCTTAGCTTTCGAATATGACAATCTAGTATTTCCACCGGAACCTCGTCATAACTAAGGATGCCCTTCACACCTATGCTCTCCACCGAACAAATAGAGCTAGGTCACCCAAACACTTCTTTAAGAGCAATAAATAGAAAACTAGATGAACTGAAGCTAGTTCTGAGGGTACCTCTAACTCATAGGCCACCTTGCCTACCCGTTTCACAATTCGGTATGGATCAACATATCTAGGACCGAGTTTCCCTTTATTCTGAATCTCATCACTCCCTTCATGGGAGATACCTTCAGAAGCACCTAATCATCAACTTCAAACTCAAGTTCTCTTCTCCTTACATCCGCATAAGACTTTTGGCTACTCTAAGCTGTTTTCAACCTATCCCTTATAATATGAAGTTTATCCATAGCCTTATGAACTGAATTTGGACCTATCATCGCAGCTTCACCGACTTCAAACCAACCAATAGGTAATCTACATCTCCACCCCTAAAGAGCCTCAAACGGAGTCATCTAAATGCTGGAATGGTAGCTATTGTTATATGTAATTTCAATGAGAGGCAAATGATCATCTCAAATACCTTTGAAATCAATCACAAGCTCTCTCAACATGTCCTCAAGAGTTTGAATAGTCCGCTTTACCTGAAAATCCATTTGCGGGTTAAATATTGTGCTAAGCTTGACCTGATTACCGAGTCCCTTTTGAAATGACTTCCAAAACTGAGAGGTAAACTGAGTACCTCTATTTTATATGATGGAAAATGGCACTCCATGCAACCGAACTAACTCCCGAATGTATAATTTAGCATAATCCTCCGCTAAATCAGTAGTTTTGACCGGTAGGAAATGAGTTGCTTTAGTCAACCTGTCCACAACCACCCAAATGAAGTTACACTGTCGACGAGTGCGAGGCAACATTGTGATAAAGTCCATATTGAACTCATCCCAGTTCTATGTAGGAATACTGATGTCTTGAAGTACACCTCCTGGTCTCTAGTGCTCAACCTACACTTGCTGACAATTCGAACACTTAGTCACAAACTCTGCTTTGTCCTTCTTCATGTCATTTCACTAATAGACTTCCCATAGGTCACGGTACATCTTGGTGGAACCTGGATGTATAGAGTATCTAGAACCATGAGCTTCATGCAACATCCGCTCCCTCAAGTCACCAGCATCCGGTACACACAAATGGCCCTAATATTGGAGCACACCATCTCCCCCTTGGGAGAAAACCTCGACCTTCTGATTTTGAACTGCTTCCTTTAACTTCACCAAAATAGGGTCCTCGCCTTGTCTAGCCTAAACATTGATCACCAAAGACGATTATGATCCATTATGAACAATGACACCACCATCCATCAAATCAACCAGATGAACTCCTAGTTGTGCAAGCCGATGCACATCCTTCACTAGCTCCTTCCTTTCCTCATCTATATGGGACATACTCTCTATGGAAAGCCTGCTAAAAGAGTCTGCCACCATATTAGATTTTTCCGAATGGTAAAGGAAACTCATATCATAATATTTGAATAGCTCCAACCACCTTCGTTGACGTAGATTTAGATCCTTCTGGGTAAACACGTATTGTAGGCTTTTGTGGTCCGTAAACACATCTACATGGACCCCATATAGATAGTGTCTCCAAATCTTCAAAGCGAATACTATTGCCGCCAATTCGAGATCATGAGTCAGGTAGTTCTTTTCATGGACCTTCAGCTTCCTGGAAGCATAGGCTTTAATTTTACCGTGCTGCATGAGTACACAACCAAGGCCAATCCTCGAGGCATCACAACATACCACAAACCCATAGTACCCTCAGGTAGGGTCAATACTGGTGCCAAGGTGAGTCGAGTCTTCAACTCTTGAAAGCTCTTCTCATAAGCCTCTGACCGTTGAAACTTCACCTTTTTCTAGGTCAATTTAGTCAACGGGGTTGAAATGCATGAAAACCCCTCCATAAATATCCGATAATAAGCAGCTAAACCTAAGAAACTCCTGATATCTGAAGGATTCACCGGTATAGGACAATTCTTCACCACTTCTATCTTTCTAGAGTCTACCTGTATGCCCTCACTTGACAACACATGACCCAAAAATGCCATTGAGTTCAACCAAAACTCACATATACTAAATTTAGCATACAACTGACGCTCCTTAAGAGTCAGTAGCACCATCCTCAAATGAGCGACATGCTCCTCCTTGCTCTGAGAGTATATGAGAATATCATCTATGAACATAATCACAAACATATCCAAATATGGCTTGAACACCCTATTCATCAAATCCATAAAAGCTGCAGGAGTATTCATTAGTCCAAAAGACATAACTACAATCTCATAGTGACAATACCGAGTCTTGAAGATTGTCTTTGGAATATCACTCTCCCAAACTCTGAGCTGATGGTATCTAGATCTGAGATATATATTTGAAAAGCAATTAGCACCCTGAAGCTGGTTAAACATATCATCAATCCTGGGGAGAGGATACATGTTCTTGATGGTGACTTTGTTCAATTGCCAATAATAAATGCACATACGAAGAGAACCATCCTTCTAACGGACAGAGAACCGGCGCACCCTATGGGGATTTGCTCGGGTCTGATGAAACCCTTATTTAAAAGGTCTTTCAACTGCTCCTTCAACTCCTTTAGCTCATCTGTAGCCATTCTGTAAGGAGGAATAGATATAGGTTGCGTATCGGGAAGAAGGTTAATACAAAAATCGATCTCCCCCTTGGGAGGGATTCCCGGTAAAATCATCTGGAAACACCTCTGGATACTCACACACTACAATGGATAGTGGGGGTTCCGAATGTAGCATCCTTAACCCTAACTAGATGGCACGTGCAACCCTTAGAAATCATCTTTTGGCCTTAAGATAGGAAATAAAGTGACCTATAGGCACAACTGAACTACCCTTCCACTCTAAGATTGGTTCACCCGGAAATCTGAACCCTACTACACGGGTTCTACAACTGACTGAGGAATAACATGCAAATAACCAATCCATGCCGAGGATAACATCAAAATTGGTCATGGCTAACTCTACTAAATCTGCTGAGGTAACTTTTTGAAGGACTGGACTATTTTTATACACCTGCCTAGCTATGACTGAATCACCAACTAGAGCAGAGATTGAGAAGGGTTCTGACAAGATTTCAGGATTGACTCTTCAATTACTAGAAACATAGGGCATCACAAAACATAAAGTATCCCCTTTATCTAACAATTCATATACATCAAGGTGGAGTACTCGTAACATACCAGCGACTATATTTGGGAAGACCTCCTACTCCTGATGGGATACTAGGGTATGGATTCTATATTGGCGCTGTCTTTGCCACCTGCACTAGTGGATGCTCCTTGCTGAGATGGGTGTGCTGGTGGAGCTACTGATCTGGAAGCTGGGCCTCATCCCCTATGTCACGCCCCGCCTTGGGAGGTATGACTGGCACTCGGTGCCCTAGTAGGACCTGGACTACTAATTGGTGAGCCTAAGCACATTTGGTGCCTGACTAGCTCTATCTCAGATTTTTGGGAAAACAATGGGCTATATAACGGCTGTAAATACAGCCTCCGACCGACTGGGCCTATAGCCACCTGTGCATGTAACAACAGCTAACCAGAAACATACTCATAA
>JACEIK010002103.1:162923-221145 GCA_018107945.1 Datura stramonium | reverse complement strand
ATATTCTGAAAGAAAACGTCACTTTCGATATATTTATAGCCCAAACTTTGGCTTATCGAAAGACGTTCAAAAACTTGTTATTTCTCGAAAGTCCAGAAGGTAGAAATATTCAATTTAAGGCTAGGAGCACATTGACACTAATTTGGAGCAATTCCACTTACCTTAGCCCGATAGCACAACAATTTGCCGGCCGAATTTCATGAAACTAAATCCGTAGGAATGCTCCCTGCTGCTAAATACCTCGGTATCTGAGGTTAATTTGAATTTTGACTACGTTTGACAGCGTAATCGAGCGATAATGTATAAGAACTTTCGCACCCTCTCTATTTTCGTGAGCTTTCTGGAATTTATTTGAGTGATTAATGAATTAAACCGAGGCGGAGGCTTTATATACTTGAGCCTGGTGAAGGCCAACGTGTCACAGAGCCAACGCGGAGGCTCCACCTCCATGACACATTGCCATCACGGAAGGGCTCTGCCCCGACTCCTTCCGTGATGGTTCAACAGGTTTCTCGTCCTGTCTTTTCCCGAGCCTTTCTCTAGCATGTATGGCTTTCAAATACTCTTAACCAACACGCGAATAGGCCATCTATGTGTTAGGAATTTTACGGGGTGTAACAATAACACTGAATCCAGAGTTGAAAATACAAGTCTATTTCTGGAAAGCCTCTAACATACTGAAGAACTGATGGGACAACAACCCAACTAGCTTATTAGAAATCTAAAACTGAAAATAACAAAGCTCAACTAACTGAAGGTCTTTGAACGATGAGGACTCACCAATTGAAGAACCTAATAGGCTCGGGAAACTAGTTAACAGCGAGACTAAGTCTGGGCGTATAAGGTCTTCTACGAGTAAAGGTTGCATGCTAATATCAGAAAACATGATTAGACATAAATTGGATCTAATAACTGAATCGAATGTCCCAAAACTGAAAATGAAATTTTAACTAAAACTAATAACCTGATCATTGGGTCAAACCTGCTGAAAACATAATACAATAACTGATTAACATGCATAACCCAAACCATGAGGAACAATGGGAGACTCATCATATAATCGATACCATCGCGATAGAGCTTATGTGATGCCCAAACTATTACACTCAAGTGGGCAAATCCGTTGTCACGCCCCAAAATCGGGATTGGGCTCAACTAGCACTCGATCCATGATTGATCCAGAGGTCGGCTATATAGAATCTAAAAATATAATACTAAGGTCGGCCAAGCCACCTTTCACGTGAAACCAAGATAATAACTAGACCCATAAGGTCTCTATAATGACGAATAAACAATTTGGAAAGTCGACAAGGCTACAATAAAGCTAAACATAGCAATGGAAAACCAACACGACTCCCAACCAAAACTAATATACAAACTAGTCAACATCAGCCTCTATAGAGTAAACAAACTGAAATGCATGGGACGGGGCCACGACCTACCCATTCTGTACACAAAACTCAAAATAGTAAAAACTAGGACATGGCTCCTTAGAAGAGAGGAGCATATTCTACTGAAATTTGGCTCCTATTGCGTCTGATAATTTGAGCCTCGAGTTGTACTTGCAGCACAATTGTAGGAGGGGTCCCCAGAAGAAGGGACGTCAGTACGAATAAAATTTACTGGTATCTAAGGCTAAAAACTATAAACATACAATATAATAATGATAACTGGGCTAGAAAATGGAATAGCAATAACCTGGAATCCGGAAAATCAGAACCTGACAATAACTCAATATGGAAGTGTAAATGCAACCATCTAATGCACAATAAAATCTACAACTGAAATGCCAGCGGCCAGTTGACCATAAAATTCATAGAAAATTCGTCGAACCAGTGTACCACACTAGGGTAAAGTATAAAAATGCCTCTAGCCAGTGTACCACACCAGGGTAAAATCCGTCCTACCGGTGTGCAATAGCGGGATAAAATAAAAATACCTCCAGCCGACGTACCACACCTGGGTAAAATGAATAAATCTTAATCATAATCGTAAATGGAGCCGATATGGATTGTACTGGGTCAATTTAACATGTATAGCATTGAAATAAAGAATACTAAATTAGTGACCTGCATAGGCCTCCTTCGTAGTGCATAACTGTAAGTGAGCACAATAACATGTAAAACTAAAAAATAACACTTAAATGTATGTATTCAAAACTTGTATAAATCATAAGGAACTGCGGATGACCTAAGAGTTTCAAAAAGATTTATAGATCGTGTTCAAAGGGACATTATTGCTCGGAGACTCACTAGCTTGTCATTCGGCTTAAGGGAAAGGGATTATGAAATCTTCCCTTGGCCTGGCATATTTCATAATGTACACAAAATATAAAGGATAGACATAACAATACAATCCTAATTCAATAAGCTCATTTACCCTTAATAACTAGCGATGTCTTTACTTGGCTTAAAATCATTTGCATGTCAACATCTTAGCTCTTTCAACAATTTCAGTTAGAAACAAGAACATTAAAAACATTTAACATCACAAACATATCTAACATACAGTAAATACTAGCTAACAATGCCCACGCTGAGGGGACTCCAATTTGATGTACAACTACGACATCAATCAACACGATATCCCACTTTAAATGCCTAATTTGGGCTAGACATAATCTAAACATTTATCCTCACTCAAACATGAAACTTTAAATGCTTAAATGAAGCTTAACATACTGTCTCAAGTCTTGTAAAAAGGTTGCCGGCTCATTCAATTCACAGGGAAAAAATCGTGCTTAAAAGAATGATGGAAGGGGGCCTTACATACCTTTCTTCGATGAACTTTTCTTTAGCCAATTTTCTATTTCAATGATCAGCCTTCAACCTATTTAATCCAGTGGTTTTATAGGCCAATAGAAAGCTTAATCTGTAGCATAAAATGCAGCCCAAAATAACTAACCGAAGGCAGTTACAATAGCAACAAAACACACGGCAACATCAACAACATTTAGCCATTTTCTTAACTAGTTTTACTGACTTTTGCGGGAGAAACAAGAGGAAATTTTACCTTAGTTCTGCTTCAATTCTTCCCCTAAAAATGTTTTATAATTCTAAAAATAGAAATAGCCAAAAAGCCTTAGCAAAATGATCATAATTCAGCTCACAAACAGTCCATCGGCAGATCACTTAGCTTCCAATTTCCAGCTTTTCTCTTTGCAATTTGAGAGGTTTAAAAGGTACAAAATCCTTACCTTTCCTCTTGGTTCCAATACCTACTCATATATGGATATATAGGCAGTAACATATTTTGAAGTGCAGAGAAACACCTTCAAAACCTTGCCAAAACGAGCTCCAAAGCAGCCCCTAGCACACTTGGCAAAGTATTCTCAACTTGTGTTGTGATTTGCTTGAACTTTGCTTGATATTTCCTCGATTTTCTTTGTTCTATCTGCTGGAATTGAGAGAGAAATGGAATCTTAGCAAGCTAGTCCATTTATATTAAGATGAAAATGTTTTATACATGTGAAAAATTAGATTTTAAGTAAATAGGCGGTGGAGGCGCTAGGGCGTCATGCCCGCGTCACCGCTCGGGGTGCTTCGGTAAAATTCACATAACATCTTACTCCGAACTCCAATTGACAAGAGGTTTAATATTCTGAAAACTAGAATCAAAGATCATTGATTTGGTATGTCGTGGGCTACTAATTCATTATATATTGCGAGATATGATCATTTAAAATTGACTCTTACTTATGAACTTCACATAGTCTTTGTTTTTCCGTTCGTACACATTTCCGTTGTCATCTACGACCAATATACAACCTGTACTTACCTTACAAAAGTATAAAAACATCAAATAATCACTAAAAAAATTTTGGGGTGTAATATCCCCCCCCCCCCCCAGGAACATTCATCCTCGAATGGAATTAATTTCACTTAATATGCTTCAAGATATATACTTAGTAACTTTGGTATCAAACACATACCTCAATCTCACGTCGATGTCGTGAATAGGTGAGGATATTTCTTCTTCATTTTGTCCTTAGCCTCCCAAGTTACTTCCTCAATGTTATTAATTCACCACAATACTTTAACCTAGGTGACTTCTTTGGTCCGAAGTTTCCTAACTTGCCTGTCAAGAATCGCAACTGGGACCTCAGTGTAGGTTATCTCCTCAAAAATCTGGACATCAACGACAGGAATAATAGAGGTTGGGTCTCCTATATACCTCTGCAATATCAATACATGAAATACTGGGTGGACTGCTACTAGCTCTGATTGCAATTCCAACTCATAGGCTGCTTTGCCTATCCTGCGGATAACTCTGTATGGCCCAAAATATCTAGGGCTCATCTTTCCCTTTCGTCCAAATCGCATGATGCCTTTCATAGGCGATAATTTTTGGAAGACCCAATCATCAACAACAAACTCCAACGCTCGATTATGTACATCTGCATAAGACTTCTGCCTACTCCGGGCTATCTGTAGTTGATCTCTAATAAGTTTCACCTTTTCAATAGCTTGCTCCACTAAGTATGACCCTAATAACACTATCTCACTGAGTTCAAACCAGTGCACTAGTGACCTGCACTTTCGCCCATATAAAGCTTCATATGGGGCCATCTGAATACTCTCCTGATACCTGTTATTATAGGCAAACTAAATCAAGGAAACATGATCATCCCAACTTCCGCCAAAATCTAAATCACAGGCACGCAACATATCTTTAAGTGTCTGAAGGTTCATTCAGCTTGTCCATGTCTGAGGATGAAATGCGATATTGAGGCTTACTTGAGTGCCCAGGCCTTTCTAGGAAGACTTTCAGAAGTTTGCTATGAATTGAGAACCTATGTCAGAAATAATGGATAAGGGGACGCCATGTAGGTGAACTATCTCCCGTATATACAACCTGGCAAAATCCTCTGCCGCATAAGTTTTCCTGACTGGCAAAAAGTTAGCTGATTTAGTCAATCTACCTACTATTACCTAGATAGAATCATGATTCCTGCTCGTTCGAGGCAATCCTGTAATAAAATCCTTATTAATCACCTCCTATTTCTAGGCTATAATTTCTATTTCCTTCACTAGACGTCAAGGCCTCTAGTGCTTGACCTTCACCTACTGGCAATTGGGACACTTAGTCACAAGACCTTTGATGTCCTTTTTAATGTCATTCCACCAGTATAGCTGCCTTAGGTCACGATACATCTTCGTGGCACCTGGGTGAACTGAATATCGAGAGTAATGTGCTTCATTCATAATCTGTTCCCATAGCTCACCCATATTAGGTACACATAGACAGCCCTAGTATCTAAGAACTCCATTGGGTACACAATCAAATAGGCTATGTTTTTGCTACATTATACTCTCTCTCAGTAATACTAATTCTACATCATCATATTGCCATTGCTTAACTTCTGCTACCAAGGATGATTCTGCTATGTTTTGGACAATAAAACCCCCATCTTCAGCATCTATTAATCGAATCTGTAAGTTAGCTAGCTGCTGTAGAGTCTTGGTCATTTCAATCCTGTCAACCTGAATATTACTCAAGTTACCCATAGAATTGTGACTTAACGCATCGGCTACAATATTTTCCTTGCCTAGATGATATAGGATTCTAACATCATAATCTTTCAGAAATTCTAACCACCTTCTCTGGCGTAAATTCAACTCCTTCTGTTGGGACAGGTACTGAAGGATCTTATGATCCGTAAAAATATCAACATGTACAGGTAGTGACGCTAGTTCTTCAGCGTAATACCACCGTTGCCAATTCTATATCGTGGGTAGGGTAATTCTGCTCATGCTTCCTCATCTGCCTCGATGAATAGGCAATGACTTCGTTGTGTTGCATCAAAACATAGCCTAATCCGATCCTGCAGGCATCACAATAAGTACATAATACTTTGTACCTTTTAGAAGAGTAAAGACAGCTGCTGAGGTCAACCTATCTTTCATCTCTTGAAAAATACGTTCACACACCTCTAACCACTGAAACATGGTTTCTTTGTGAGTCAACTTTTTTAATGATGTGGAGATAGTAGAAATAGAAAAACCTTCTACAAATTTGTGATAGTAACCTACCAATCCTAGAAAACAACGAACCTCTATAGGATTCACGAGTTTGGGCCAACTCTTTACTGCCTCTATCTTCTGACTCTCCACGTTTACACCTTTAGTACCTTTAGTTGTAATTACATGACCAAGGAAAGACACAGATGTTAGCGGAAATTCACACTTAGAAAATTTAGCATACAATTTGTGCTCTTGGAGAGTTTGTAACACAGCTCTAAGGTGATCCGCATGCTCAACCTCTGATTGCAAATAAATCAGGATTTCATCGGTAAAGATAATCATGAATACATCAAGGAAGGTCCTAAACACCATATTCATCAATTCATCAAATTCACAAAATCTACTGGGGAGTTAGTAATCCCAAATGACATCACTAAGAACTCATAATGGCCATATCTTGTTATGAAGAAGTCTTAGGGATATAAACTTCCCTAACCCGTATTGATGGTATCCGGATCTCAAATTAATCTTTGAGAAGCATCTGGCACCCTGTAACTGATCAAACAGGTCATCCATCCTGGGAAGTGGATACTTATTCGTAATCGTAACCTTACTCAGCTATCTGTAGTCAAACACATTCTTAACGACCCATCATTCTTTCGCACAAAGAATATTGGTGCACCCCAAGACGATACACTAGGTCGAATGAATCCCTTCTCGAGAAGATCTCTCAACTTCTCCTTCAATTCCCTTATCTCTACCAAATCCATTTAGTAAGGAGGGGTTGATATAGGCTAAGTACCTGGAAGTAGATCAATAGCAAAGTCTGTCTCCCTTTCATGAGGAGTTCCAAGAAAATTCTCTGGAAAGACCTCGGAGAACTCATTTGCTTAGGAATTGACTAGAGAGTCATAGGCTCATATTCCAAGTTTCTTACCCGAACAAGTGAGAAATAAAACCTTTGGATATCAACTTCTGAACCTTATGGTATGAAATAAACTTACCTTTAGGCGTAGCAGCATTACCTTTCCATTTCTGGACTGGCTCACCGAGAAAATGGAATCTGACAACCTTGGCTCTGCAATCAACATTAGCATAACATGCTTCCAACTAATCCATTCCCATAATGATATCAAAATCAACCATTTAAAGCTCAACTAGATCAACTAAGGTTGATTTATCACATACCAATACTACACAGTTCCGGTAAACTCATCTAGCTAGCACGGATTCACGGATTGACGTAGAAACAAAAAATGGTATAGATAATAACTCAGGGACTATCTCAAATTGACTCGAAACCAACGGTGTATCATAAGAGAGTGTAGAACTAGGTTCAATCAAGACATATACTGCACGAGAATAAATAATCAAAGTACCTGTAATAACATCAGGTGAGGCCTTCTGGTCTTGTCGATAGCCTAAAGCATAAAATCGATTCTGTGTTGCCCCAAATCTAGAAGACTCTATCCCTCTGCCTCTATCATGGACTGCTTCCAACTAAGGATCAAGTTTGGGAGGTCGAATGAAGGATGATGAAGCAACCGCTGATTGCTCTAATCGTGCCTGATCCGCCTCGACCCTATCTGAACAATCCCTCATAAAGTGCCTTGGCGGCCCACATCGATAGCATACATTCTGCTTGTGATGACACTGACCTAAAGGAGATCTCCCAACACTAAGCAGAAGGAGTCAATAGTGGTCTCCTCTTCCCCCTCGCTCCTGTCGTTGAGAGCTAGATGGAGCTAGGCCCTGGTCTCTTCTCTGTCCTTGAAACTGAGATGGGGTACTCCCTATAGGCCTAACTTACTGCCTAGATGATTGAGCCCCCGGGTCACCTTGCAGCCTTTTGTAAGGACCCACGGTCCTAGCTCTCTTCCTTTGCTCCTGCTGTCTCCGAGTATCCCATAATTACTGAACCAAATCCTCCCCCCTCTGGGCGAAAGTCTAAATTCGTGCAATGTCCATGTGCTCCTAAGTAGATACCCACAAACAATCTCTATCTATATGAAGCCCCAACCCCAACATGAACTGATGAACTCTATCCTCCATCGGCTGAACCATATGCGGAGCATACCTAGCAGGAGAATTGAACCAAAGGCAATACACACGCACACTTATACTACCCTACTCTAGATGAAAAAACTGCTTAGCTCGAGCCTGTCAAAGCTTCCGGGGTAGATAGTGGTGCATAAAGGCCTCAGAGAACTCTTCCCACTCAATTGGCGGTGCATCAGCTCCTCTATATATTCGAGCCATCAGCTGAACAACTCCGTCAAGACCCTGTCCTTCTAGAACAACCAGAGGTACCAAAAGTGAAGGAGGGTCTGCCACTCTACCACCCTCAGGTACTGCTGGTGCGGGAGGAGGTGGAGGTCTATTCGCCACTGCTCTAACCGGTGCTGGAGGAACTGTAATACCTGGGGCAGGAGACTCACTTTTAACCTCTGACCTATCGCCCTGATCAATTGGAGGGAGACCAGTACCCTCTCCAACAATTGTGCCAATAAATCTCGTAGTCATCTTCCTTGTGATAGGCATACTCATAAACAATAACACGATTTAAATATCGCAGTACTTATGACCTTCCCTATAACGTGAACTATTAGTAAAAGAAGTGAAACTATTCCTACCTGTCCTTTAGCCTCCTTATTATATGTATGGTACACAACATACCTATAAGCAAGACTCTACTAGATACGACTTTGTGGACTCCCTAGGACATGACTTCACTCTGATACCAAGTTGCTCACTCCCCAAAACTTGGGCAGGTCACAACTAGCACTCGATCCATGATTGATCAAGAAGCCAACTATATAGCATTTGAAAATGTAACACTAAGGCCGACAAAGCCACTTGTCACAACCAACCAAGATAAATACTAGACCCATAAGATCTCGATAATGAAAAATAAGCAATCTATAAAGCCGACAAGGCTGCAATAAATCTAAACATAGCAATGGATAACCAACATGACTACTCAACCAAATCTACTATACAAACTAGTCCACAGAAGCCTCTACAAAGTAAATAAATTGAAAGGCACGGGATAAGGCCCGACCTACCCATGTTGTACACAAAACTCGAAATAGTCAAAACTACGACATGGCTCCTAGAAGATAGGAGCATACCACTATTTTGTTGAAATCTGTCTCCTATAGTGTATGATGATCTTAGCCTCAGCCTGTACCTGTAGTAAGATTGCAGGAGGGGTCCCCAGATGAAGGGACGTCAATATGAATAAAAAGTACTTGTATGTAAGGATAAAAACTGTAAACATATAAGATAATAATGATAACTGAGCTAGAAATAGGGAATAACAATAACCTGGAATCCTAAAAATCAAAACCTGACAATAACTCAAAATTGAAGTATAAATGCAACCATCTAATGCATAATAAAAACTACAACTAAAATGCTAGCGGCTACCTGACCATAAAATCCATATAAAATATGTCCAGCCAGTGTACCACACCAGGGTAAAAAAAATAAAAATGGTCCCAGTTGGTATACCACACCGGGGTAAAATCCGTCCAATCGGTGTGCCACAACGAGGTAAAATAAAAATAACTCCCGTCAGTGTACCACACCGGGGTAAATCAATAAATCTTAATCATAATCATAAATGGAGTCGATATGGTTTGTATTGGGTTAATTTAACACATATAGCATAGAAATGATGAATACTGAATATGTGGCCTTCATAGGCCTCCTTCGTAATGCATAACTGCAAGTGAGCACATATAACATATAAAGCTATAAAATAGCACATAAATGCATGTATTCAAAACATGTATAAATCATAAGAAACTGCAGATGACCTAAGAGTTTCAACAAGATTTATATATCGTGTTCAAAGGGGCATTAGAGCTCGGAGACTCACTAGCCTGTTAGGCTTAAAGGAAAGGGATTATGAAATATTCCCCTAGCGTAGCATATTTCATAACATACACATAAGATAAACGACAACCATAACAATTCAATCCAAATTCAATAAGCTCATTTATCCTGAATAGCTTGCGACGTCTTTACTTGGCTTAAAATCATTTATACATCATCATCTTATCTCTATCACCAATTTCAGATAGCAACCAAACCTTTAAATACAATTAACATCACACACATATATAACATATAGTAAGTACCAACTAACAATGCCCACGTTGAGGGGTCTCCGACTCGATGTACAACTATGATAACGATCAATACGATATCCCACTTTAAATGCCTCACCTGGGCTAGATATAGTCTCAACATTTAACCTCACTCAGACATGAAACATTAAATTTTTAACTGAAGCTTAACAGACTTCCTCAAGACTTGTAAAGAGGTTACTGGCTCATTCAACTCACAACACACAAATCGTGCTTAAAAGAACAACGGATGGGCACCTTACATACCTTACTCCGATGATCTTTTCTTTATTCGATTTCATATTTCAATGATCAGAATTCAACCTCCATAATATAGTGGTTTTATAGGACAACAACAAGCTTTATCTGTAGCATAAAATGCATCCCAAAATAACTAACCAAAGGCAGTCACAATAGCAACAACAACACACGGAAACATCAACAACATTTAGCCATTTTTTCAACTACTTTTCACTAACTTTTGAGGGAGAAACAAGAGGAAATATTACCTCAGTTCTTCTGTAATTATTCCCCTAAATATGAAGAATAATTCCAGAAAAAGAAACAGCCAAAATTTCTAAGGAAAACAAGTAAAACTCAGCTCACAAACAGTCCATTGACAACTCAGTTAGCTGCCAATTTCTAGCTTTTCACTTTGCAATTTAAGTGGTTCAAGAGGGGCAAAATCCTTACCTTTCCTCTTGGTTTCAATACATACTCAAAGAGGGATATACATGCAGTCCAAAAAAATTTTGAAACTCAGAAAAATACCTTCAATACCTTGCCAAAACGAGCTCCAAAACAACCCCTAGCACACTTGGAAAAGTATTCTCAACTTGTCCTGTGATTTGCTTGAACTTTGGTTGATGTTTCGTCCTTGATTTTCTTTGTTCTAGCTGCTGGAATTGAGAGTTAAATGAAATCATAGAAAGATGGTCGATTTGGATTAAGATGAAATCTACAAGTCAAAAATTAGATTTTAAGTAAATAGGACGGTGGAGGCGCTAGGGTTTCATGCCTGCATCACCGCTCAGGGTGCTTCAATAAAATGCCTATAACTCTTTACTCTGAACTTTGGTGTAAAAGCGGTTTGATGTTATGAAAATAGACTCAATGATATTTAATTTGACAGTCTTGGGTCTTCTAAATCATTATATATTAGGAGATATGGTCGTTTAAAATTGACGCTTACTTATGAACTTCACAAACTTTTTTCATTTCCGTTCATACACATTTTCCTTGTCATCTATGACTAATACAACCCGTACTTTCCTTACATAGTATACAAACATCAAATAGTCACCAAAAATTTTGAAGGGTGTAATAGTCATCAAAAACCTTGCCACTGCTAAAGATGCTTCCATGATAGAGATATCAAACTGAAGGCCCCTTGGGGGAAGAGAAACTCACAAGGGAGGTCCCAATGTAAATATATAAACCTACATTGGCACATAATATTGGGACTGGGGAACCTTGGAACTCCAAGCCTACTGAGTGCTAGACACTGCTCCCAAAAACATGCAAAGTGCTCTCCATCATTTTTCAACGAAGTTGAAACCATCACTTCTCAATGAAGCTAATAATGTAATTACATGCATAATCTAAAATCTGAACATGGGGAGTCTTGACCCCAAAATATATCATAAGATGATCTTATTAGCCTTGGCTAAATCATAAAAAACATACTTAACTTGTGCGGGCTTTCCAATATCTTAAAATCATGCATATTTGAATTAGAATTCATAAGTCAAAATCATAGATTCATACATGGATAATTTGCAAATATTTAATCATGCTAGGTATCTCATCATGCTTGAAATTATAGATCATAAACTTAACTTTTTATAAAACTTGCATAATTGGGCATAATTTTTTTTAAAACTTGAAAATCATGAGTTTATAATTAATTTGTACATAAATCTTCCCATAAATCTTAAAATATCATTTGAAACCTGAAGGAAATTGGCCTATGAATAATGTATAAAAAATTTCATAAACATGAGTTAAAACCACATAAGATCAAATATTTGAATTCATGAACTTGAGGAGAAATTTGGGCATGAGAGTGAAATAAAAACTCTCATTCATGGCCCCACATACCTGGGTAAGCTGAATCTACACCATTCCTTGAAAGCCCAAGAGATTTAGGGAAGAACTTAAAGATTTCTAGGCTTGATCTCCTATGGGATCTTCTTGACTTGCATGTATGGGATAGAAATACGTTAGAATAGGCTAAACCCTCTTAAAACCATCCTAAAATAGCTTAAAATGATGTACTTTAGGGCTTAGAATATTAGGAATTATGAAAACACCCTTACTAATTCCGCAGGAAAAATAACTCTACCAGTCCCAGCAAGGGACATCATGCGTCATTACTCTAGAGGAAAACGTGTTGTCCACTCTTCGTTGCCATCTCTGAAAACTCAACCTCCAACCTAGCCATCTTGACCACGACCCACTGGAAGAGTCATGAAGTAACACCACAACTCAAGGCACCATCCGTGAAGGCCCCCTGACCACGACTCTTGGGGTGAGCCGTTGGACGAGTCATTACCCATTGGACAACTCATCGTCCCATCCATCGTCAAGTCCCAAATCAACTTTCATTCTCCAATTTTCCCTCTGCCTTCATGAGCCACGTCAAGACTGATAAAGTCACTTCACGGGTTAGTTGATAGGTAATCGTATGACCTGGTGTGAAATTTTCCTGCTTTCTCCGTTTAAACCCTCGGCTCTGATCTTAAGGACTTTCGGGGTATTACAATATCTCCCCCTTGGGAACATTCCTCCTCGAATGTGGGTAAACGTACTGGAAAGCTATGAAAAGGAACTGTAATACAAAATACTGAATATTTGAAGCTGAAAAATGATAGAGTGACTGACTCTAGACTGATATACATAAATGAACTGACATAATGATTCACACATACATACACTGACATGAAAGGAACTGAGAGACAACTGAATAGAGAACTAAGGAGGAAACTGCTACCTCAAGCTGGAACTAAGACGAAAGGGAATAAATGCGGGTATCTAGCCATGATATTTGCTTCGACTTCCTACATAGCTCCCTCAACAAGTTGATTCCTCCATAACACCTTTACTGAAGCTACTTCTTTGTTTCTCAACTTTCAAACCCGAAGATTGAGGATCTCAACTGCACCTTCTCGTAGATAAGGTTATCCTTCACACCTACCCTCTCTACTAGAACAACCAAAGTCGGATCACCAATGTAGTTCTTTATCAATGATACATGGAAAACTAGATGTACCAAAGTCAACTCTGCTGGTGGTTCTAACTCATATGCCACTTCCCAAAACGTCTCACAATCCTATAGGGACCAACATATCGGGGACTAAGCTTCCATTTTTTTACGAACATCTTTACCTTCTTCATGGGAAACACCTTCAAGAACACCCAATCATCAACTTCAAACTCTAATTCTCTTCGCCTAACATCCGTATATGACTTTTGATTACTCTGAGCTGTATTCAGCCTTTACCTTATAAGTTTAACTTTCTCCATAGACTCATGAACTGAATCTGGACAAATTAACGTAGCTTTGCTTACCTCAAACCAACTAATAGGTGATCTACATCTTCGCCCATAAATACCTCAAATGTAGCCATCTGAATACTGGAGTGGTAACTGTTGTTCTAAGAAAACTCGATAAGAGGTAAATGATCATCCCAACTACCATTAAAATCAATCACACATTCTCTTAAAACTTCTTCAAGATTCTGAATGGTTCGCTCGGCCTAACCATCCGTCTGTGGGGAAAAAGTTGTGCTAAGCTTGACTTGAGTTCCAATTCCCTCTAAAATGACTTCCAAAATTGTGGAGTGAACTGAGTACCTCTATATGATATTATGGAAAAGGAAACTCCATGCAACTGCACTAACTCCTAAATACATAATTTAGCATAGTGCTAAGCTGAACCTGTAATTTTGACCGGTAGAAAATAAGCTGCCTTGGTCAACCTATCTACAATCACCCACATAGAGTCATACTATCGACAAGTACAAGGAAAACCTGTAATGAAGTCCATATTGATCTCTTCCAACTTCCAAATGGGGATACTAATGTCTTATGGCACACCCCATTGTCTTTGATTCTCCACTTTCACTTGTTGACAATTCAGACACTTAGCCATAAATTCTGATATGTCCTTCTTCATGCCATTCCACCAATAGACTTCCCGTAGGCTATGTTACATCTTGGTGGCACCTGGATTTATAAAATATTGGAAACCATGAGCTTCATGCGACATCTGGCTTCCTCAAATCATCAATGTCCGGAACACACAAACAACCCTGATATCGAAGTACTCCATCTCCCTCTTGGGAGAAGACCTCTACCTTCTGATTCTTAACCGCTTCCTTCGACTTTACCAAAATAGAATCCTCATCTTGTCTAGCCATGACCTTAGCAAACAAAAGGATTCTGAACCATTCTGAACTATGAGACCACCAATCGTCGAATCAACAAGGCGAACTCCTAAACGAGCAAGCCTATAGGCATCCTTCACTAAATCTTTCCTTCCATCTTCCACTTGAGAAACACTATCCATGGGCAGTCTGCTAAGAGCAACCACCACTACATTGGCCTTGCCCAGAAGATAAAGGACACTCATGTCATAGTTCTTGAGAAGCTATAACCACCTCTATTGTCGCAAATTCAGGTCCTTTTGAATGAACACATATTGAAGGCTTTTATGGTCTGTGAACACATCTAAATGCACCCCATACAAGTAGTGCCTCCAAATCATCAATGTGAACACCACTGTTGCCAATTCTAAATCATGCGTCAAGTCATTCTCTTCATAAGTGTTAAGCTATCTAGAGGTATATGAAATGGCCTTACCGTGATGCATCAACACACAACCAAGACAAACCCTAAAGGCATCAAAATACACCACAAATCCATTCGTACCCTCAACCAGAGTCAATATTGGGGTTGAAGTGAGTCGAGTCTTTAACTGTTGAAAACTCTTCTCATAGGCATCCGACGACTGAAATTTAACTTTCTTCTTGGTCAACCTAGTTAAACAATGCTGCAATGGATGAAATCCTTCAACAAATCTCTTGTATTAGCCAGCTAAACCTAACGAACTCCAGATATCCGAAGGACTAACTGGTCTAGGTCAATTCTTTATAGCTTCTATCATTTGAAAGTGTACTTGCACACCCTCTCTTGACACCACATGGCCCAAAAATGCAACTGAGTACAACCAAAGCTCATACTTGTTGAACTTAGCAAACAACTAGCGGTCCTTGACAATCTATAGCACAATCCTCAAATGAGCGGCATGCTCCTCCTCGCTCCGAGAGTATATGAGAATATCATCAATGAAGACTATCACGAACATAAATAAGTATAGCTTGAACACCCTATTTATCAAATCCATAAAAGCTACAGAGCATTCGTTAGTCTAAAAGACATAACTACAAAACTCATAGTGACCATATCGAGCCCTGAAGGCTGTCTTCGAAATGTCACTTTCCCTAACACTGAGTTGATGATAACCGGACCTAAGGTTAATCTTTAAGATAGCACCCTTAAGTTGGTAAAAGAAGTCATTAATTCTGGGGAGGGGATACTTGTTCTTGATTGTAACCTTGTCCAATTGCTTGTCGTCAATTCACATAGGAAAAGACCCATCATTCTATCGAATAAATCGAACTGGTGAACCCCACGGTGACTTGCTAGGTGTGATGAATCCCTTAACTAAGAGATCCTTCAACTATTCTTTCAACTCCTTAAGCTCATTTGGAGCCATTCTATAAGGAGGAATAGATATAGGCTGCGTGTCGGAAAGAAGGTCAATACCAAAGTCAATCTTCCTCTCGGGAGGGATTCCTTGTAGATTATCTAGGATGACCTA
Organism: Datura stramonium; assembly: GCA_018107945.1. Lineage (NCBI taxonomy): Eukaryota > Viridiplantae > Streptophyta > Magnoliopsida > Solanales > Solanaceae > Datura > Datura stramonium. The sequence goes on along the minus strand of JACEIK010002103.1, from coordinate 205,165 downwards.
TAGGTAATCACATACTATAAGAACAGACTGAAGAGTCTGGGTCTCAGATGTAACATCCTTAACCCTTACCAAATGGTAAAAAAACCCTTGGAAATCATATTCTTGGCCTCAAGGTAGGAAAAAAAGCAACCTACAGGCACAACTGAACTATCTTTCCATTCTAGGACTGGCTCTCCCGAAAATGGAAACTCTATCGTATGGGGTCTACAATTAACTGAGGCATAACATAAATGAAACTAATCCATACCAAAGATAACATCAAAATCAATCATGTCTAACTCTACTAGATCGGATGAGGTGACTTTTTGAAGGACTATGATAGGGCAATTTCTGAATATCTATCAAGTTATAACTGAGTGAACGAGTGGAGCAGAAACTAAGAAGGGTTCTTATAGAACTTTAGGACTACCTCCAAACTAATAGAAAACATAAAGACTGACAAAAATAAGGTAGCCCCTGGATCTAAAAATGCATAAACGTCAAAGTGGAATACCCGTAACATACAAGTGACTCTTTTCGGAGAGACCTCCTGCTTCTGTCATTATGAGAGTGCATAAAAACTTGTTCTGATGCTAATCTCCACCCACACTAGTGGATGCAACCAACTGAGTTGAGCGTGCTGGTGGAGCTTCTAAACTAATAACGGGGTCACGGTCTTTACCATGGCCCTGTCTGGCCGTTGTACAATCTCTAAGCATGTGGTCGGAATTCCCGCATCTAAAACATGCCACTAAACCTGCTAAGCACTTTTTGGTGTGCCTCCTACCACTTGTCACAAACTGGAATATTGGGCTCTACTATCCTGCCCCCCTAACCTCGAGAGCTTGATGTCCTCCACACTGGTCACGTCTAGAATTGTATGGCATACTGGTTGATGATGGCACTGGGGATTACAATCGATGGTCGGACCACTGATGATGTCTGCCACTAGACCTCTGCTGGGAATATCCAAAATTGTTTTTCCTAGCTCTCTTGGCCTCTCTTTCCCTCTCCCTCATCTACAATGCCTCCATCTGCTGAGCATACGAGACCAATTGGGAGAAGTCCATATCCTGATGAAGCACGGTGGTCATCCAGTCCTTCACCAAATAATCTGCTATTCCATTCACAAACCTTCTCCCCAAGCCCTCTGATCAACCACCATTTCTGGCGCATATTTGGACAACCGAGTGAACTCAAGAGCATACTCCTGAATGGTCATGTTGTTCTATCTCAAGTTTACGAACTCAGTTGCCTTGATTTCCCTCATATCCTGGGGAAAGAATTGGTTTATGAATGTAGTGAGAAACTCATCTAAACCAATGGGGCCCACTTTGACTCCGTGGCTATCTTTCCACTACTTGTACAAAATATTGGTGACTCCTTTCAACTGATAGGAGGCTAAGTTTGCACACTCCTCCCCTGTCACCTCCATAATCTGGGTGATCTTCTAGATTTTCTCTATGAACTTGTATGGGTCCTCATCCACTCTCGACCCAAGGAACTCATGGGGATTTATCTTGAGGAAATCCCAAACTCTAGCCGCCGCTATGTTCCCATTCTGGAGACATGAGCCACTACCTACTAATTAACCTGGATGGTAAATGGTTGTGCCAACATTTAAATAGTTTCCCTAAACTCATCATGGGCAACCTACTCAGGCACGGGATTTGTTGGGGCTGTTGGGGCTTGCTAGTGCCCATCTCCATTACCATCCTCATGGCTATTTTCATTTCTGTTGGCATTCCTTATTCGGTTAACTGTGCGTGGGGGCATGATTCTGCAAATGCGTAATGCTTAAGTTAGAGGAGTTGAGAGATTTGTACTCATATCACGAGATATAATCATGAAATAAGGGAAGTTTCCTGATCATTTTATATCCTCTTCGTCATAAGTGTGGCGCACTTCACACCTATGAAAAGGACTCTACTTAACGCAACTTTCAGATATCCTAGGAACATCAAAACCTACTATTCTGATACCAAGTTTTTCACGACCCGAACATAGGCCCAGATAGAGAAATGGAACCTAGAACCATAAATGGCTCGAAGCCTACCCATGGAAGGAACATAATGACTATTGATCTTCATAAATAAAGCTGATAACAAAATTATGAAATAGCAAAAATTTGAATAACAAAATGTCTATCCAACGGTACATCATAGCACTGAATCTGAAGCTGAAAATATAAGTATATGTCTAGAAGCCTCTAACATACTGACAAACAGGTGGGAAAACACCCCAACTAACTCACTAGAAATCTAAAATTGAAAATGACTTAGCTCAACTAATTGAAGGTCCTCAAAGGATGAGGATTCACTAATTGGAGAATTGGATAGGCTCGAGAAACTGGCTAACTACAAGTCTAAGTTTGGACGTCTGAACCTGTATAATAAAATTATACAACATAGTCTATGCGGTTAGTACTTGCAATGTACCGAGTATGCACGATAAGTAAAATAGGCTAAGTAAAAAAATGAATTCATGCATATCATAAATCATAACATCATATAATTTTGAGAGTAAATTGTGCATGCTAATATCTGGAACATGATTATATATAAACTAGATCTCATGACTTAATCGAATGACCTAATGCTTAAATTGAGATTTTAAGTAAAACTGATAACCGGATCAATAGGTCAAACCTACTGAAAACATAATATCATAATTAATAAACATGTATAACTGAAATAATGAGGAACAATGGGACACTCGTCATATAACCGACACCATCACGATAGAGCTTACATGATGTCGCAACTATTACACTCAAGTTGGGAGAGCCTTCAAAAACCTTGTTAGAGCTAAAGACGCTACCATGATATAGATATCAAGCTAAAGGACCCTTGGGGGCGGGCAATACTCACAAGGAAGGTCCCAATGTAAATATATAAACCTATGTTAGCGCGTAGTTCTGAGACCAGGGAACCTTGGAACCCCAACCCTACTCGGTGCTAGACACTGCTCCCAAAAACATGCAAACTGATCTCCATTTTTTTCAACGAAGTTGAAACCATGGTTTCTCAATGAAGCTTATAATGTAATTACATTCATGGTATAAAATCTGAACATGGGGAGTCTTGTCTCCAAAACAAATCATAAGCTTATTTTATTAGCCTTTGCTAAATCATGAAAAACATACTTAACTTGTGTGGACTTGCCCAAATCTTAAAATCATGCATGCTTGGAATATAATTCATAATTCAAAATCATAGATTCATACATGGATAATTTGCAAACATTAATCATGCTAGCTATCTAATAATTCTTGAAATCATGGATCCTAAACTCGACTTTTCATGAAACTTGCATAATTGAGCATAATTTTTCCAAAACATGAAATCATGAATTTATAATTAATTTGTACATAAAATCTTCTATTAATCTTGAAACATCATTTGAGTCCTGAAGGGAATTGACCCATGTATAAAGTATGAAAAATTTCATAAACTTGAGTTAAAATCACACAAGATCAAACACTTAAATTCATAAATTTGAGGAGAAATTTTAGCATGAGAGTGAAAGAAAACTCTCATTCATGGCCCTACATACTTGGTTAAGCTGAATCTACACCATTCCTTGAAAGCCCAAGAGATTTGGGGAAGATCTTGAAGAATTCTAGGCTTGATCTCTTATGCGATCTTCTAGACTTGCATGCGTGGGAAGGGAATTGGTTAGGAAAGGCTAAAACCTTACTAATAGATCCTAAAACAATGTATGTTAGGGATAAAAAGCTTAGAAATTATGAAAACACTCTTAATAATTCCGTAGGAAAATTAACTCTGCTAGTCCTAAGGAGAGACATCATGAGTCGTTAGTCCAGAGGACAACTCGCTGTCCTCTCTCGTTACCTTCTATGGAAACTCAGGCTCCAACCATTCCATCCGATCCATAACCCACTAGATGAGTCTTGAAGTGACACCACGACTCATGGCACTATCTGTGAAGAACTCCTAACCACAACTCTTGGGGTGAGCCACTGGATGAGTCGCTACCCACTGGACGACTCATCGTCCCATCCGTCGCCATGTTTTAGAAACCCTTTCATTCTCCAATATTCCTTCTGCCTTCACGAGCCATGTCATGATTCATTAAGTCACTTCAAAGGTCAGATGACGTGTCATCTTTTGAGATGGTATGAAATTTTCCTGCTTTCTCCACCTAAACCCTCTGGTATGATCTTAGGGACTTATGTGGTATTAAATATCACCAAGTACTCTATCCACCCAGGCGCCACCAAGATGTACTGTGATCTATGGGAATCCTAATAGTGGAATGGCATGAAGAAGGATATTGCAAAATTCATGGCTAAGTATAATAGGTCAAGGTTGAAAATCAAAGATCTAGAGGTATGACTCATGATATTAGTATTCCTACTTGGAAGTGGGAAGAAGTGAGCATGGACTTCTTTACGGATATACCTCATATGTGCCGACATGATGACTCAATTTGGAAGATTATAGACTGGATGACTAAGTCAACACATTTCCTACCAGTTAAGATCACAGACTCAGTAGAGGATTATGCTATACTACATCCGGGAGTTAGTAAGACTTCATGGAGTTCCCTTGTCCATAATTTTAGAATGGGGTACTTAGTTCACCTTGAACTTCTAGAAGTCATTTCAGAAAGGACTTTGTACTCAGGTCAAGCTCAGCACAACTTTCCACCCAAAGACAGATGGCCAGGCTGAGTGAATTTTACAGACTATGAAGGATATGTTGAGTGCTTCTGGGATTGATTTCAAGGGTAGTTGGGATGATCACCTACCTCTCATCAAGTTTGCATGCATGCAAAACTACCACTCCAGTATTCAGATGGCCCCATTTGAGGAATTATATGGTTGGAGGTGTAGATATCCTATAGGGTCATTTAAGGTTCATGAAGCTACCTTAATAGGACCTTATTTAGTACATGAGCCTATGCAGAAGGTTTAGCTTTTCAGGGAATGGCTAAAAACAGCTCAAAGCCGATAAAAATCTTATGTAGATGTAAGGATAAGGGAGCTAGAGTTTGTTGTGGATGATTAGGTATATCCTAAAATTTCACATATGAAAGGGGTGATGAGGTTAGGGAAGAAAGGAAAGCTCAGTTCTAGATATATAGTCCTAACAGAATCCTGAGACGTATTAGCGATGTGGCTTATGAGCTGGAGTTACCTACGGATTTAGCATTAGTGCACCCAGTCTTTCATGTGTCTATGTTGAAGATATGCATCGGTGACCCGACATCAATAGTGCCTTTAGAAAGCATTGGTGTAAAGGAAAATCTCTCTTACGAAGAAGTTCCAATTTAGATTCTAGATTGCCAGGTTCCTTTACTGAGAAACAAGGAGGTCGCTTCAGTAATGGTTTTATTGGAGGAACCAGTTAGTTGAGGGAGCTACATGGGAAGCAGAAGTAGATAAGATGGCTATATATCCTCACCTATTCCCTTCTAGCTCAGCTTTAGCATCAGGTACTAAACTCCTCATCACTCTATTTTGTTCCATACCCTTCAGCTCTATTCATGTTTTAATTTGCACACTAGTTGCATAAATTCAGTTAGTATGTCTATCTTAGTTTGAAGTTAGTCACTCCTTCAGTAATCAATGTATAGCTCTTAGTTCTAGGATTTGAAGCTTCTTCCCTACCCTTTCCGACCTTATTATCTTTCATTCGAGGATGAATACTCCCAAGGGGGAGATATCGTAACACCTGGGATCCCGAAGTGAATTATTTCAGCAAAAGAAAAAATATTCCAAATCTTGTGCCAGGGTGACAGAGGGAGTGATAGTCTATCACATATTAGGCGGTGTTTTGACGGCGGTCAACAAGGTGAAGATAAGTTACTGGCCTAGTCAAGCCTTGGGTCCTCTTTAGTTAAAGGGTGAAGGAGGAACTAACGTCCAGTCGCTCATCTAAAGGTAGACTTGACATTCATTAACTAGATAACAGACGGTCAATTGATCCATTGAGTTCTAGTCCCTTCAGCTTAAAGGTGATGGAGGTCCCAATAGACTATCAAATGGGTGAAGGCCTATCAAGAAAATCGTCACTTAGGCCGAAAGTAAGGTAGGACAGAGGACTGACAGATCGTCAGGTGAGCGATGGTCCATCACGTTGGCTATCATTTGGGATAAATTTTTCATGCCCTTCTTTTTAAGAGAGATGGCAGAGATGAAAGACCGTTAGACTAGCGACAACCCGTCATCTAGGCCGTCAGATACGCTGCGACCCAAAAATCATAAATATTTGTATATTTTATCCAGGGGTATTTTCATATACTCCCACCCTTATAAGTCCAAAACTACCTTGTTTTTGGTATATTTCTAAGGATTTAGAGGGGTAAACGATCCTTCTCCCTCATTCTCCACTCAGAATTTCAGAGCATCATTACATAGAGCTCAGTGTTTCTCATAGAAGCTAGGAGCTAGGGCTTTCAATTTTCTTAGAATTTTCAAGCTACTACTCTAGAATTTTTTCTCCAAGTATGTGGGACTACAAGAAGGGTTCCCTTTTCCCATTTCTGTCCCAAATTATTTTTAGAGAAACTTTATTGTTTGCAGCCTTGTAAAAGATTAGAAGCTAGAATTTTTCAGTCAATTTAAGAGTTCCTTAACCTTGATGATGCTTCAAACCTTTATTTCTATTATTAGCTGAAATTCATGTCTTGGATTCATTTACACAGTGTAGTTTCCTAGCCCTAGTCTTTAGCATGACATTCAAATGAACTTGTTAGATTTATAATTCAGATAGAAGTTTTGTACTATCATGGTGTTTCCACTTGAAATTATGATATTTTGCATAGATGTTTTGAATGGTAAGTCAATGATTTTGTATGTTTAGTCTTAGTAAATTTGTCAGTACTCAATATATTCAATAGTATCATTTTATCAACATGTTCGTCGTTCTTTAAATTGTCAAGATACTTTCAAATAAAGAAGCTCTAACAAGTCCTAGAACATAATTTCCTTCTAGTCCTTAGACTCTCAAGACACTTCCAAATATGTAGTTCTGACTTAGTCTTAGGACATTAGTGTCGAGCTATCAGCATAGTTAGATGTAAGAGGTTCCAGAAGGAGTAGTACTTAGCACCGAGAAGGTCGGGGTTCAGCGCACCCAGGATCCTAGGACTACGTGCCATCATAGGTTATTAGCCCGAATGAGCCCCCAGACAGTGATCACACCGCTCAACCACTATACCCTAGCAAGGTACAGTGGGCTCTCTTAGATGACGTGTATACATCAAACTCCACGTATAGTTCATGTCGTTATTTGTCAGTTATAGGCTCTCCCATAGTCCAGTATAGCCAGGGTTCTCAGTCCAGTCCATACTATCAGACTTTAGGCTATAGTAATGACTCTAATTAAGTTTGTCAATTCTTACAGTATTTCCATATATGTCAGACTTATTTGCAGTATTTTTGAGTTCAGATAGAGTCATTGCATTTTATTGCAGTTCAGTTTACTTGTCTTCAGTATATGGATGTTTTAGTTACATTTCACGTACTCAGTATATTGAAAGTACTGCTCGCATATTTCTGTGCTATATCATTTTATTTATATAGGATTCGACACCCAGCCTCAACACTACATCTAGTTCTCTCGACGATTCTCCAACAACTTTTAATGGTGAGTCCTCATATGTCGAGGCTGGATTTTCCATTTTCACTTAAGTTTCAAACATTATAGTTAGTTGGGGGTTTTCCCAACATTTTATTAGTTCTTTTAGAAGGCTTTCATATAGTTTATGTTATATACAGCTTGAAATTCCAGTGTTTTTACAGATCTTTTTTATTAGTTAGTATTTGGTTATTTTTTTAGTCAGCTTTTGCTTAATATTATATTATAGCAGGTTAGTCTCAATAGAATTATTCATTACCATCGGTTTTTTTGGGATCACTTGTGATCATAAAAGCCATTTTGCATCTAGGGTGTAAACTTGACTCGTGATGGTGTCTGAGGCTGAGCATATTAGAGGCTTGTCACTCATTCTCTATTGGAGGTCATCATAGTGGTATCTGCACAACCCACAAATTTCGCAATGTGGCTACTATTGGCCAACTATTCATCAGGTTGCACATGATTATGCAAATAAATGTGATGCATGCCAAAGGCAAGGAGGGATATCATGAAAGCATGAGTTACCTCTCACCCTATTCTTGTCTTTAAGTTATTCAATTCTGGGGCATTGATTTTATAGTTACATTTATGATTTCGAATGGGATGAAGTATATACTTGTGGCTGTGAATTATGTGTCAAAATGAGTGGAGGCAATGGCGCTGCCTAATAATGAAGAAAAGAGTGTCACAACGTTCTTGAAGAAGGATATTTTCTCTAGGTTTGGAACTCCAAGGGCAATCATTACTGATGGGGGTTCACATTTTTGCAACCAATCGTTTCAGATCTTCAAGAAAACTATAGTGTGAAGCACAAGGTGGCAACATCTTATCATCCCCAATCTGGTGGAAAGTTGAAGTCTCCAACCAAGAGATAAAGGACCAACTTAGTGAAGACTCTGAACTAATAAAACGGTCTAGGAAGCTGGATGATGCCTTATATTCCTAAAGGAAAACCTTAGGAGGTATGACTGACACCTAGTGCCACACTTGATATGACTTACGTGGCTAGGCTTATGCACATCTGGTGTAAGCCTGCAACTTCACTCAAGAAAACAACGAGCTATTTCTCGGCTGTAAACACAGCCTCCGGCCGATAAGGCCTTATAGCCACCTGTAAAAGAGAGTAGCTAACCAGCAAAAAGCAACCAAAAGGGATCCTATGTGGCCGACAAGGCCACCATGCTGTCTAATTATATAAGAGATGAAGACGAGCTACCATACTAGGCCCCACATGGCCTACACACGAAGCATAACTTATTAAGGTCCCACAAGACCAACATACAACTAACTTACTCATGACTGAAGTCTGCAAGCCCCGAAGTGTACAAATAGTGGTCGGGATGGGCCCCAGCTTACCCAAAATGCTATAAAACTGAAATACAAAAATCTCTACAACTTGGGAACTCCGAATGAAAGGAGCTGACCCAACTACAGACTATGAAAAACTGCAACTAGAGATCCTTCACCCTGTCTGTCTAAACCTGTAGGCAAGTAATGCAGCGTACCATATTTGGGTGTTAGTACAATATGTACCGAATATGTAAGGCAGTAAATAGGATGAATGAAAGTTGTGAAATAACTGAAAGTTAGTAAAAAGGAGAGGCAGAGAGATTAACCTGTAAGCTGGCTTATTCACGATCTTCATCTAGCAAACACGACACATACATGAGCTATGATCGCATAATCCTATATTCATAAGCTATAGCTAGCAGACAAAAAAGCAAACAAGAACCTAACCTCGCCCCCATAAGCCTGGAAGGTACAACCAACACAGAATCACCCATCCGGGGACCCCATTAGCCCTGATGAGTGACCTTAAATCTATATACCCCTAACTAGGTTTCTATGACTCTATTGGTGCTATAGCCAACCTACCAGTCACCGGTCTGACACTGAGCCAACTTGGCCCTTGGTCTGTAGCTGTGTCTGAGTCTGGTGGAATCTTGATATCTGATATCTACAGCTAAGGCACCAGGCTCGATGAGACTATATGAGGACCTGGGACCCCATCTTCGTCCACCGCGAATGGCATACCTCTCCGTAGAGCGACGTCATCTCACCCCTAGCGGGCGTTTACACAGCTAGTAATCCTGGGGTTGTCATGGATGGCTCCTAGTGAGGGAAACCCTAAACAAGGTCTTGTACTAACATCTCAATCTATCCACACACAAGGCGTGACTAACCTTCTGGGTTTAACGCCATCGCTGCTCGCCCCCTGGGATAGTCTGTAAAGCTGCTAGCAGGCACGCCGTGCACCTGTATCTGATTAGAGAATCCTGATAGTGATCATGAACTCTAATATTCTGGACTGAATAGGGCGAGATCTAGAGTGGTCCAACAAAACTATCTATATGTCCTACCCGATCATCTACATAATAAATACGGGGTCGTGAATGACTAACTACTCAGTTCCTCTGCTCAGGACAACTGTAGGGCTGGTACTAGCCGAACATGCTTTTGAGTGATCGGCCCCTAATCCTCCATAGAAAGTTTACTGACTTCCTTAGACTGTGGGAAGTACTGTACTAACATGGTACTTACTAGTACCTTAGACCTCATCTTGGTATAATCGGATCTTATATTACTTTTCTAGGCAATTCTTAACCTTATAGGAAAGTTTATATAGACTTAGCCACTCCTGGTGATCTGTACTAGAGTACCTTATAAGGACTGGCTGGGACACTGGCCTGACCTCTAACTGCGGTTAAGGTCCCCTTTGTTAGGGTACCCACGGGTCTATTTGACCTAGACAACTGGACTAGCTTTCTGGTGATCTGTAGGATGAATGTTAAGTCAACTGGGACTGACAATTACTTATAGTAGCTAACTAGATGGCAGGCTGTCACTCATCTTACTAGACAACCCTAGGCTGATGACTCTAAGTATGGCCTTCCTATCTGAATTTCTGGCCCTGAGGTATAGGGATACACTAACGGCCTTTATGCATGCTTTCTTGACAATACAGACGCCAAACTGGTAGTTATATATCCTAGTCATGCCTATACTATTCAACTCACTACCCGATAACTATGAACGAGCTTCTAAGATCCGGGCCTGGCAATTAAACATACAATTCTACTAACACAATGAACTGGAGAATAGAAGAGTTTCTACGACGCTCCCAACGCGTATCACACTCAACATGTTCTTTCTAGATGAGGGATACTGCATTATAATCTATGAGCGTGTTCTAGAAGCTAGCCACAACATACATACATTCATAGTCTACAGAAATAGTTGACCACAATAGTTCTATTCACAATCTACTGATAGCAGCTAGATGTAACACGTATATGAATAGACTCGTTATCTACTAGCATCAGCTAATTACTCTATATAAAATCATGGTCTTGCATCATAGGCATATGTCGTATTTCTATACGACGGGAATAACTTGCCGAAGGGATAAACCTTACATACCTCAACTGTCGTTTCCCGAATAACCGACGAGTTTCAACTTGGATGCGTCAGCTCTTTCCTGTTGTAACCATTATACTAGAAGAAAGAGACGCATTTCAATACCAAATTCATCTTGAAACGATAAATTTTAGTACTAATAGCAATTATAATTCAATCACGTAAAACACAGTCAAAAACCTATAATTTCCCAAGAGTTTAGAAGGGAGAAATTCTTACTTGGATCCTGTGATCGTATAGGAATTAGTTTGGAGAAATTCTTAAAACTTTTGCTCAGTGGGGCTACGATTTTTTGGGAGAATTTTGCGAAAGTAACTCTATAGTAATGCTCCCTTTAGTCTTAGAACTCCATACCTGAAGTTAAATTTAATTTGGACGTCGTTAGATAGCGTAATCAAACGAAAAACGATCGATTTCCTTGCTTCTTACATTTTCTGGCCGAAGATATACTTGGAAAATGATTGCATTAAAGTGAAGGGCCTATATTTTCCTGGGAGGTCGGTGGCAGGGGAGGCACGGTGCGCTGCCCATAGTGCCAAAACACGGGCGCGACGCATCGCCCATAGCACTGAGGTAGAGGCGAGAAACGCCGACGGTAGTGCCAAGCTTTCAGGCACGGCGTGGTGCCTAGTGCACTGGGCCTCCGGTCCTGGAATCCTGCTTGCTCGATTCAGTACCCTTCCGTTCATCCCCCAAGCCTTTTCCCGTATACGTCATACTCTAAAACTCTCAATATATGTACGCGTGTGTTCGTCACACAATACAACTTACGGGGTGTAACATCCTCCCCCCCCTTAGGAACATTAGTCCTCGAATATCTTCTTTAGGCTTAAAAGGCTTAAGTCTTTTTATCCATTGCCAGGGAAATTTTGAAACAGTCTCCCCTGTATTATGGACTATCTGAAGAACCATAATTGCATAGTCTGGATCAATTCTGGACAGATGAGGATATCTGGAACTCATATCATCCTCAACTTCCCAGGTCGTCTCTTCTTTATTCTTAGTTTTCCACAGTACATTAACTGAGGATACATCTTGAAGTTCTCAATATTCGAACTTTCAAATCTAGTATGGCAACTTGAACCACTTTATAGGTTAGTTCCTTAATAACTTGAATGTCCTCAACGGGGCACAATTTGGAATGGGTATCTTGTATGTATTCCACAACATTGACATGCAAAAGACTTACTGGACCAATTTCAGTTCTGAAGGAAATTCTAGCCGCTATGCCACATTGCCTGATATAAGGAAGATATAATATGACCAATGAATCTAAGTCTAAGCTTGCCTTTTCTCTAATTCTCGTAGTTCCCTTCATCGGAGAAGCTGCTTATCCTTAACTATCTACGCTATATGTTAGGGTAAGACTTCCGACAATCCTAGGCTATCGGTGCCCATTTCTTGATAAGTTTAACTTCTTCCAGCTGTCTGTTATAGTGTATCCTTGTTCACTACCTTTTATTTATCTTCTTTCATGTTATCATATAGAGCCGTACATCTCCATCCGCAACAGATCTCCAACATTTGAACCGAGTGCTCTGCTTACCTATTTGTTTAGGGACGAGGATTCATATTCAACATAACATGCATCCCAACTTATTCTGAAAGCCTCTCTAAAACTTAGCTGTACATTGTGCCTATATGTAAGAATTTACTAAATACTTGGGCTTGACGCAACCGAACTACTCTTTTAGCATTTAGTTCAGCTTAACCTTTAGCTGAAATATAACTCACCTAGCAAAATATGAATCGACCTTGTTAACCTTTCTACACTGACAAAAGTGAGGTCAATTTACAACTGGTACAAGGTTACCTTCTAGCTATGATTAAATTGACTATTCTCCATTCCATTTGCATGCACGACCATCTACTGGATTGGCCTGCTCAGTTTCTGCTGTCCAATATTCCGTGGTTGGTCATTGAGGCTCTGCGCTATAACTCAATAATGTCTTCCTTTTCTCATTCCATTAGTAGGTCTTTCTTATAGCCTGATATATTTGCATTAAACTCTACGTGAAGGGAATAACAGACATGATATACCTTAGCTAGAATCTGCTGACAAAGTTCGATCACTTTGGGACACAGAGGCAGCCTCTGGGTCTTATGACATAATCCCTTATTATCTTAAAGGCCAATAACTTCCTACTAGGCTTGGTCTCTAGATTGTACTAAGTTAGAGTCTTCGTACCGTCGCTCCTCTACCTCTACAACTGGTGATGATATTGTCGTATTCTGGGTTACAACTTTATTATCTTTTAACTGTCAGCCCGATGCTCATTTCTTGACATTCAAGAGTGGTCATATTCCTTTTAAATTTACTCTTTACTTTCCCTTTACTTTCATGGGCTGAGTTCTAGAGTTCGTGCCCTCTGCCCCCTATATTGTTAAAGACACTACTGACAAAGTCTGTTGACCTGTATCATTTTGACTCGTACTCGGGCAAAATTTGCTCATATGATCTTTTTATCCCTCGACATAACCAACTAGGGCCATAGGTTAGGTAATTTGAGAAGATATCGAAACTATTCTGAAGTTGATGATTTCGTTCTAGCTAGGGCTATTTAAAAGAGAGATGTTTACGCTTCACGACCGGGCGGTCTTCGTAATAAAAAAGACATTTGGCGATAAGCTTACACTTGTTTGGAGAGATCATCATTGACCCAGTTCAGTGAGACCGAGGCTTAGCTCTTTGAAGAAGATGTTTAAGGAAGTTTCAAAATGCTTACCCGGAAGAGTAAGGAAGAAGAGAGAAAGGTCCTTCGCGCAACTTTTTTTGGTTACTACGTCTTTACTAGTAAAAAAGGGGCTCTTCGACCAAGAAGGCATTCTGGTAGGAAGGCCGATGACTGAGTGGGAGAGTCAGAGTCGATAAGAGGATTCCTCACTTCTTTCTCTCATTCAAAACTATGCATGATACTTTAATCTCACACGGCTCCTAAGTGATAAAAGAAAGAAGAACCCATTTTCTTTCTTTTTTGATTACCTTCCACCATTATTCTGCAGGTACATTCTATTGTCATTAGTACACTGCGGTAGAATTGGCCTAATTATGACCTGAGCTTTACTGTTGCTAGGGGTTTATCACTTGTAGACTCTCACACGTACTTTGAGTGCTACTGTAGTCTTACCCGCTCTCCTGATTTACTACCATGAAGTTCTAGACAATTTACTTAAACGCTAGGGGTCTCCACCACTTCCTAACACTTACCGGAGTCAACAAATCCAACCTTCCTTTTTCATTTGCTCTGGGAAACATTTCCTCAATTCTTACGCTCTTTGCTACACTGAAACCAAAACTGGGAGGTGAGAATAGACATTTCTTACCATAATGGGACTGAAGTATGGAACTGTGCAACATTCGAAGGGTTGGAGATAAGAAACCTGAAATTCCCTCTCTTTTTCATACCCTTCAGGTAATCTAACGTTAACTGTTGCCTTTTCCAGATCTTTTATATCTAATAGATAAGTCAACTCGTATATACGCTATACTCCTAACCTTCTACTTTGAGGTTATAAAAAAGCTAGGGACGGTGCTATCATATCTACTACCTTATGATATTCTTGGAACCCCAGAAAGATACTGAGAAAATTAAAAGACATCCGCCTTTGTCCTCAAACTTGTTGTCCCCCAACTATGGTGCAACATTGGTGCCCTATCCTGTGGCAGCTAACTGGCATCTAGTTGTAGTCTGTCTCATATCAGATCTTATCCTTGACAGATATAACAACAAAAGCTTAGGGACTCAACCCTGTATAACCTAGCTCTATAGCACGATCTGAGAAGAAGAAAGGGTAGCCATACAATTATGCCACGTAGCCTCCTACTTATATAATGTGGTGAACAACACATTTATAAGCATGACTCTACTAGACACGGCTTGCAGACTCCCTAGGATACGAACTGCTCTGATACCAAGTTTGTCATGCCCACCTTGGGAGGCATGACTAGCACCTAGTGCCACAATGGATCTGATTGACCTAGCTAGGCTTATGCACATCTGGTGAAAGCCTACAACTTAACTCAAGAAAACAATAGGCTATATCTCGGCTGTAAACACAGCCTTCAGCTGACAAGGCCTTGTAGCCACTTGTAAAAGAGAACAGCTAACCAGTAACAAGCAACCAAAAGGTATCCTATGCGGGCCGACAAGACCACCATGCTGTCTAGTTAAAACGGAAATAAAGATGAGCTACTATACTAGGCCCACACGAAGCATAACTGTTTAAGGCCCAACATGGCCAACGTACAACTAACTAACTGACGAGTGTAGTCTACAAGACTCTAAGAGTACAAATGGTGGTCGGGAGAGGGCCCCGGCCTACCCCAAAATTCTATACAACTAAAATATAGAAATCTCTACAACCTGGCAACTCCGAATTAAAGGAGCTGACCCAACAGCGACTCTAAACAGCTGCTACTGAAGATCCTGAACCCTATCTATCTAAACCTTCAGGCAAGTAATGCAGCGCCCATGGTAGGGCGTTAGTACAATATGTACTGAATATGTAAGGCAATAGATAAGCTGATAAAGACTGGAAGTGAATAGAAAGAAGGGTAGAAAGATTAACCTGTACGCCTTATGATTCGTAATTTGCATCTAACCAACACTACATGTACATAAGCTAAGACTATATAATTACACATTTATAAACTATAACTAGTAGACAAGAGTACAAACAAGAACATCACCTGGCCCCCATAAGCCGGAAGGTACAATCAACACAGAATAACTCATTGAGGCCCCCATAAGCCCTGGCAATCACATCTCAATCTATATACCTTTATCCAGGTATTTATGACTCCACTGGTATTGTAGCCAACCTACTGATCCCCTGGGTCTACCACTGAGCCCGCTTGGCCCCTGAACTATAGCAGTGTTTGAGTTTAGTGGACTCTTGATATCTGCACCCCGGGCAGCAGGATCGATGGGGGTGTGTAGAGCCAACCACAACATATAATAGCCCACCCATGGAATGGACTGTATGAGGACCTAGGACCTCATCTTTGTCCCTTGCGAAAGGCATACCGCTCCTCGGAGCGACGTCATCTATCCCCTCGCAGTCATCGACACAATAAGTAACCCAGGGGTGGTCATGGATGGCTACTAAGTAAGGGCAACCCCAACAAAGGTTCTGTACTAACATCTCAATCTAGCCACTCAAAAGGAAGAACTGGCCTTCTGGGCCTAACGCCACTGTTGCTCGCCGCCTAGGATAATCTATAAGGCTGCTAACAGGCACGTCGTGCATCTGTATTTGATCATAGGATTCTGATAGTGATCATGATATCTAATAGTCTGGAATGAATGGCACAAGATCTAGAGTGTTCCGTCATAACTCTCTATATGTCCTGCTCGGACATCTATAGCTCATAATAACTGTGGGGTCGCAAAGGACTAACTACTTAGTCTCCCTACTTTCGGAAAAAATAGAGTTGGTACTGGCCGAACATGCTTTTGAGCGATTGGCACCTAATCCTCAATAGGAAATTTACATACATCCTTAGCCTATGGGCGATACTGTACTAACATGGTACTTACTAGTGCCTTAGGCCTCATGTTGGTCTAATCGGACCTTATATTACTTTTCTAGGCGATTCTTAACCTTATAGACAACTTTATATAGACTTAACCATTCTTGGCAATCTATACTTGCATACCTCATAAGAACCGGTTGGGTGCTGGCCCAACATCTAACTACTGATAAGGTCCCCTTCCTTAGGGTACCCACGGGTTTATTTTACATGGACGACTGGGTTGGCTTCCTGGGCGACCTATGTGATAACTGCTATGTCAACTAGGATTGACAATTATTGGTAATAGATAATAGGGTGGTAGGCTGTCACTCAGTACACTAGACAACCCTATTGTCACTGATTCTAAAGTATGACTATTCTGTGTACATTTTGGGCCCTGGGACGTGAAGTTACGTAAATGGCTTCTGTTCGTTCTTTCTGGCAACCCAGGCGCCAAACTGGTAATTATGTCGCCTGACTACGCCTACGCTATTCAACCTACTAACTCAGGCTCGCTAACCCTCACGAGTTTCTAAGGTCTAGTACTGGCAATAAATCATACGATCCTACTAAAACCATGAACTCGAGAATAGGAGAGTTTCTATGAAGCTTCTAGCGTGCATCGTGCTTATCATGTCTTTTTTTGATGAGGGATATTATAGTATTATCCATATACATGTTCTAACTGCTAACCATAATAGATATATAACCATAATCTACTGATGGCAGTTACTCGCAACATATCTCATCTTTATATACTAGCAACATCTAATTCCAACATGTTTAATCACAATTTAATGGTAGCAACTATTGAGAGCACGTGAAATCATCATTTCAATTTGAGAACATAAGTCGTAGCATTTTACGACAAGTATACTTGCTGAGGGTTAAGCCTTACTTACCTCGTTCGCCGATTACTGATTAACTGGCGACTTTCAGATCGTATTCAGCTGCTCTTCTCAACTGCAATTGTATTACTGGGAATATGACTAGTTTCAGTATTAAATTCATCAAAATGATAAATTTTAATATCAATATTGACTATACTTCAACATAACGAAAAATGTCCAAAAACGTATTATTTCCTGAGAGTTCAGAAGGGAGAAGTACTTACTTGAAGTCTGTGATCGTATAGGAATTAGTTTGGAGCAATTCTGACAATTTTAGCTCGGCGGGATTACGATTTACCTGGCGAATTTCGCGAAAATAACTTCGTAGTAATGCTTCCTGCAGCCTTAAACATCGATACCTAAAGTTAATTTGAATTTGGACGGCATTTTGTAGCGTAATTTGATGAAAACTTGAAGAAAGTTGCATGTGCTTTCATTTCTGGCCTTCGGGAATATTTAATGAATCATTTGAAATGAGCAAGGAAAGAAATATATAGGCATAGGGTGGTGTCCTGGGCGGCGCCCCGCGCTGGCCAAAGCACTAAGAGGCTGCCGCCCCACGCTGGCGAAAGCGCCAAAAGCCCTGCTGCTCCGCGCCTCCCAGGGCATGGATCCCCCTGCCGCACCATACTGCCCAAAGCAAAGGCTGGCTGGCGCATTACGCTGGCCCTCTGCGCACTGGTCCCGTTTGAACCCGCTTACGAGGTTTTCTCCACACGTTTCATGCTCTTCTTACTCATCACCAATCCACGTGTAGGCTTACCAACCGTTAACACTTTACGGGATTTTA
Source organism: Datura stramonium (assembly GCA_018107945.1). Classification (NCBI taxonomy): domain Eukaryota; kingdom Viridiplantae; phylum Streptophyta; class Magnoliopsida; order Solanales; family Solanaceae; genus Datura; species Datura stramonium. Next base: position 186,967 of record JACEIK010002103.1, on the reverse strand, counting down.
TATGCCCCACCTTGGGAGACATGGTTGCAACCTAGTGTCGCACTGGATCTTACTGACCTGGCTAGGCTTATGCACATCTGGTGTAGGCTTGTAACTTTACTCAAGAAAACAACGGGCTATATATCTCGGCTGTAAACATAGCCTCTGGCTAACAAGGACTTGTAGCTACCGATAAAAGAGAACAACTAACCAGCAACAAGCAACCAAAAGGGATCCTATGTGGGCCAACAAGGCCACCATGCTTTCTTGTTATAACAGAGATGAAGACGAGCTACCATACTAGGCTCCACATGGTCTACACACAAGGCATAACTGATTAAGGCCCCAAACGGCCAACATAAAACTAACTGACTGACGAATGTAGTCTGCAAGCGTCTAAGAGTAAAAATAGTGGTTGAGTCAGCGCCCCGGCCTACCCAACATTCTATGTAACTGAAATATAGAAATCTCTACAACTTGGAACCTTCGAATGAAAGGAGCTGACCCAATTGCAGACTCTGAACAACTGCTACTGGAGATCCTGAACCCTGTCTGTCTAAACCTGAAGGCATGTAATGCAGCGCCTCATATTTGGGCATCAGTACAATATGTACTGAATATGTAAGGTAGTAAATAGGTTGAATAAAAGTTGTGAAATAACTGAAAATGAGTAGAAAGGAGAGGCAGATAGAATAACTTGTAAGCTAGCTTATTCGCGATCTGCATCAAGAAAACACTACACATACATGAGCTATTACCACATAATCCTATATTCATAAACTATAGCTAGCAGAAAAAATGCAAATAAGAACCTAACCTGGCCCCCATAAGCCAAGAAGGTACAACCAACACAGAATAACCCATCCGGGGCCCCCATAAGCCCTGGTGAGTGCATTTCAATCTATATACCTGTAACCAGGTTTCTATGGCTGTACTGGTGCTATAGCCAGCCTACCAATCCCCTAGGTTTGCAACTAAGCTCACTTGGCACCTGGTCTATAGCTGTGTCTGAGTCTGGTGGAATCCTGATATCTGATATCTGTGCCCCAGACCAGGCTCGACAGGGGTGTGTAGAGCCAACCATGGAATATAATAGCCCACCCTTGGAATGGACTATATGAGGTCCTAGGACAGCATATTCGTCCCTCGCGGGTGGCATACCGCACCGTAGAGTAACGTTATCTCGCCCCTGGGGGGCGTCGACACAACTAGTAACCCTGGGGTGGTCATGGATGACTCCTAAGTGAGGCCAACCCCAACCAAGGTTCTATACTAACATCTCAATCTAGCCACTCAAAAGGCATGACTAGCCTTCTGGCCTAATGCCACCACTGCTCGCCCCCAAGGATAGTCTATAAAGCTGCTAGCAGGCACGCCGTGCACCTGTATCTTATCAGAGGATCCTGATAGTGATCATGATCTATTATAGTCTGGACTGAATAGGGTGACATCTGAAGTGGTCCAACACAACTCTCTATATGTCCTGCCCAAACATCTATAACTCTTAATAACTGCGGGGTCTTGAATGACTAATTACTCAGTTCCTCTACTCAGGAAAACTGTAAGGCTGGTACTGCCTGAACATGCTATTGAGTGATCGGCCCCTAATCCTCCATGGGAAGCTTACTAACATCCTTAGCTTGTGGGAAGTACTATACTAACATGGTACTTACTAGTGCGTTAGACCCCATCTTGATCTAATCGGATCTTATATTACTTTTCTGGGTGATTCTTAACCTAATAGGCAAGTTTATATAGACTTAGCCAATCCTGGCGATCTGTACCTGAGTACCTTATAAGGATTGGCTGGGGCGTTGGCCCTGTCTCTAACTGCTGATAAGGTGCCCTGTCTTAGGGTACCCACGAGTCTATTTGACCTGGACGACTGGACTAGCTTTCTGGTGATCTTTAAGATGAATGTTTAGTCAACTAGGACTGAGAATTACTAATAATAGCTACCTAGATGGCAGGCTGTCATGCAGCTCAGTAGACAACCCTAGGTTGCTGACTATAAGTATGGCCTTCCTATCTGAATTTCTGGCCTTTGGATGTAGGGATATGCCAATGGCCTCTAGGCATGGTCTCCTGAAAATACAGACGCCAAACTGGTAGTTATATCGCCCAGTCTCGCCAATACTATTCAACTTACTACCCGATAACTATTCACGAGCTTCTACGATCAAGGCCTTGCAATTAAACATACAATTCTACTAATACAATGAACTGTTGAATAGAAGAGTTTCTACGACGCTCCCAGCACATATCACACTCAATGTGTTCTTTCCTAATGAGGGATACTACGGTATAATCTATGAATGTGTTCTAGTAGCTAACCACAACATACATACATTCATACTTTATAGAAATATCTGACCACAACAGTTCTATTCACAATCTACTGATAGTAGCTAGCTGTAACACATATATGAATAAACTCATTATCTATTGGCATCAACTAATTACTCTATACAAAATCATGGTCTTGCTTCATAGGAATACGTCGTATCGCTATATGATGGGAATAACTTGCTGAAGGGATAAGCCTTACATACCTCAATTATTGTTTCCCGAATAACCGACGAGTTTCAACTTGGATTCGTCAACTCTTTCCTGCTGTAACCATTATACTAGAAGAAAGAGATGAATTTCAATACCAAATTCGTCTTGAAATGATAACTTTTAATACTAATAGCAATTATAATTTAATCACGTAAAACACATTCGAAAATGTATAATTTCCCGAGATTTCATAAGGGAGAAATGATTACTTGGAGCCTGTGATCGTATAGAATTCAGTTTGGAGCAATTCTGACAACTTTTGCTCGGCGGGGCTACGATTTGCTGCGGGATTTTTGCAAAAATAACTCCATAGTAATTCTCCCTGCAGGCTTAGAACTCAATACCCGAAGTTAATTTGAATTTTGAAGTTGTTTGATAGCGTAATCGGATGAAAAACGATCGATTTCCTCGCTTCTTACTCTTTCTAGCCGAATATATACTTGGAAAATGATTCAGTTAAAGTGAAGGGCCTATATATAGGAGGTCGGTGGCAGGGGAGGTGTGGCGCGCCGCCCATAGAGCCACAACACAGGCATGACACGCCGCCCATTTCTCTGAGGCAGAGGCGCGACGCGCCGACCGTAGTGCCAAGCTGCCTGGTGCGGTGTGGCGCCCAGTGCGTTGGGCCTCCAGTCTGGGCCTCCTACTTGCTCAATTTTGTGCTCTTACATTCATCCCCCGAGCCTTTTCCCATATGTGTCATACTCTAAAACACTCAATATACATACGCATGCGTCCGTCACACAATACAACTTACGGGTTGTAACATCCTCCCCCCCCTTAGGAACATTCATCCTCGAATGTCTTCTTTAGGCTTAAAAGGCTCAAGTCTTCTTATCCGTTACTTGGGAAATTTTTACAGAGTCTCCCCTGTAATATGGACTATTTGAAGAACCTTCATTGCATAGTCTGGATCAATTCTAGGACAGATGAGGATATCTGGATCTCATATCGTCCTCAGCTTCCTAGGTCGTCTCTTCTTTATTCTTATTCTTCCCCAGTACTTTAACTGAGGCTACATCTTGAAGTTCTCAATCTTTGAACTTTCTAATCTAGTATGACAACTGGAACCTCTTTATAGGTTAGTTCCGTAATAACTTGAATGTCCTCAATGGGGCACAACTTGGGATGGGTACCTTACATGTATTCCACAACATTGACATGCAAAAGATATACTGGACCAATTTTGGTTCTAAAGGCAATTCTAGCCCCTATGCCACTTTTCCTTCTCTTGGGAAGATAAAATATGGCCAATGAATCTAAGGCTAAGCTTTCCTTTTCTCTAACTCTCATAGTTCCCATCATCGGTAAAGCTCTTATCCTTAACTGTCTAGGTTATATGTTAGGGTAAGACTTTTGACAATCTTAGGCTATCGGTACACATTTCATGCAAAGTTTAACTTCTTCCATCTGTCTATTATAGTGTACCCTGGTTAACTACCTTTGATTTATATGCTTCAGGTCATCATATAGAGGGCCTATATCTCCATCCGCAACAGATCTCCGGCATTTGAACCGAGTGCTTTGCTTAGCTATTTTTTTTAGGGACGACGAGTCATATTCAACTTAATATGCATCCCAACTTATTTTGAAAGCCTTTCTAAAACTTAGCTGTATGTTGTGCCTTGTTGTCAGAATTTACTAAATACTTGGGCTTGACGCAACCAAACTACTCATTAAGCATTTAGTTCAACGTAACCTTTAGATGAAATATAACTCACCTAGCAAAATATGAATGATCTTGTTAGCCTTTCTACACTGACTCAAGTGAGGTTAATTTACACCTGGTACGAGGTAACCTTCTACGTATGATTAAATTGACTATTCTCCATTCCTTTTGTAGGCACGACCATCTCTTAGGTTGGCCTGCTCGGTTTCCGCTGTCCAATCTCCCTGGTTGGTCATTGAGGCTCTGCGCTATAACTCAATAATGTCTTCCTCCTCTCATGCAATTAGTAGGTATTTCCTATAGCCTAATGCATTTTCATGTAACTCTAGGTGAAGGGAATAACAGACATGATATACCTTAGCTAGAATCTGCTGACGAAGTTCGGTCACCTTTTGGAAACAGAGGAAGCCTTTAGGTCTTATGAGTTAATCCTTTATTATAAAAGGCCAATAACTTCCTACTAGTCTTGGTCTTTGGATTCTACTAAGTTAGAGTCTTTCAATCGTCGCTCCTGTACCTCTACAACTGGTGATGATATTTCCGTATTCTGGGTTACAACTTTATTATCTTTTAACTGTCAGCCCGATGTCATTTATCGACATTCAGGAGTGGTCCTATGCTCTGTCAATTTAATCTTAGCTTGGGGTGATTTTATTTCCCCCAGAGTTAGATACTCGTGTCTTTCCCTTTACTTTCATGGGCTGAGTTGTAGAGTTCGTGCCCTCCGCCCCATATTGTTAAAGACACTATTGACCAAGTCTGCTTACCTGTATCGTTTTGACTCGTACTCGCGAAAAATTCGCTCATATGTTCCTTTTGTCCCTCAACATAACCAACTTGGGCCATAGCCATTATTCTGCAGGTACATTCTACTGTCATTAACACACTGCGGCAGAATCAGCCTAATTATGACTAGAGCTTTACTGTTTCTAGGGATTTATCACTCGTAGACTCTCACACGTACTTTTAGTGCTACTGGTATTCTTATATGCTCTCCTGATTTACTACCGTGAAGGTCTAGAAAATTTACTAAAATGCTAGGGGTCTCCACCACTTCCTAACACTTCCCGGAGTCAACGAATCGAACCTTCCTTTTCCATTTTCTCTGGGAAACATCGCCTCAATTCTTACGCTCTTTGCTAAACTAAAACTAAAATTGGGAGGCGGGAATATACTTTTCTTACCACAATGTGACTGAAGTATGGAACTATGCAACATTCGAAGGGTTGGAGGTAAGAATCCTGAAATTCCCTCTGTTTTTCATACCCCTCAGGTAATCTAACATTAACTTTAGCCCTTGCCAGATTTTTTATATCTAATTGATAAGTCGACTCGCATATACACTATACTCCTGACCTTCTACTTTGAGTTTATAAAAAGAATNTCATTTAATTTATTTTTTTTAAGTAGAGAGTCGAAATCTGTATCTTTACTTGCTATTATTCTTCCCATTTTAATTATGTCGCTCAAAATTAAGACTTTATGGAACATACTGAGAAAATTAAAAGACATTCACGTTCGTCCTCAAACTAGTTGTCCCCCAACTATGGTATCACACTAGTACCCTTTCTTACGGAATCTAATTGGCGGCTAGCTGGAGTCTGTCTCATATCAGACCTTATCCTAGACAGACATAGCAACAAAAGCTTAGGGACTCAACCCTGTATAACCCCGCTCTATAGCACGATCTGAGAAGAAGAAAGGGTAACCATACTATTATGCCTCGTAGCCTCCTGCTTATAGAATGTGGTGCACAACACATTTATAAGTAAGACTCTACTAGACACGACTTGCATACTCCCTAGGATAAAAACTGCTCTGATACCATGTTTATCACCCCCACCTTGGGAGGCGTGCCTAGCACCTAATGCCACACTGGAGGCTTATGCACATCTGGTGCAAGCCTGCAACTTCACTCAAGAAAACTACGGGCTATATCTCGGTTGTTAACACAGCCTCTAGTCGATAAGGCTTTGTAGCCACCTGTAAAAAAGAACAGTTAACCAGTAGCAAGCAACCAAAAGAGATGCTATGCGGGGCCGACAAGGACATCATACTATCTAGTTATAACAGAGATGAAGAGGAGCTAACATACTAGGACCCACACGACCTACACACATAGCATAACTGATTAAGGCCCCACACGGCCAGCATACAACTAACTGATTGACAACTGTAGTCTTCAAGCCTCTAAGAGTACAAATAATGGTCGGGACAGGGCCCCGGCCTACAAAAAATGCTATATAATTGAAATACAGAAATCTCTACAACTTGGCAACTACGAATTAAAGGAGCTGACCCAACTGTGGACTCTGAACAGTTGCTACTTGAGATCCTGAACCCTGTCTGTCTAAACCTGCAGGAAATTAATGCAGCGCCCTATATTTGGGCGTCAGTACATAATGTACAAAATATGTAAGGCAGTAAACAGGCTGAATGAAAGCTGTGAAATAACTGAAAGTGAGTAGAAAGGAGATGTAGAGAGATTAACCTGTAATTTGGCTTATTTGCGATCTACATCAAGCAAACACTAGACATACATGAGCTATGACCACATAATCCTATATTCATAAGCTATAACTAGCCGACAAAAACACAAACAAGAACCTAACCTGGTCCCCAAAAGCCTGGAAGGTACAACCAGCACAGAATAACCCACCTGGGGCCCCCATAAGCCCTGATGACTGCACTTAAATCTATTACCCCTAACTAGGTTTCTATGACTGTACTGCTTCTTTAGCCAACCTATTTGTCCCCTGGGTCTGCAACTGAGCCCACTAGGCCCCTGGTCTGTAGCTGTGTTTGAGTCCGGTAGACTCCTCATATCTGATATATACACCTCGAGAAACAGGTTCGACGGGGTGTGTGTAGAGCACCCCACGGCATATAATAGCCCACCCAAGAAATTGAATGTATGAGGACCTGGGACCCCATCTTCATCCCTCGCGGATGGCATACCGCTTCGTAGAGCGACATCATCTCGCCCTTGGTGGGTGTCAACACAGCTAGTAACCTTGGGGGTAGTCATGGACGGCTCCTAAGTGAGGGCAACCCCAAGCATGATGTTGTACTAACATCTCAATCAAGCCACTCAAAAGGAGTGACTGACCTTCTGGGCCTAACACAATCGTTGCTCTCCCCCTAAGATAGTCTATAAAGCTGCTAGCAGGAATGTCGTGCACTTGTATCTGATCATAGGAACCTGATAGTGGTCATGATCTCTAATAGTCTGGACTAAATAGGGCAAGATTTGGAGTGGTCAACCATAACTCTCTATATGTCTTTCCCGAACATCTATAACTCATAATAACTGTGGGGTCCCAAATGACTAACTACTCAATTCCTCTACTCAGGACAATTGTAGGGCTGGTACTGGCTGAACATTCATTTTAGTCATTGGCCCCTAATCTTCCATGGGAAGTTAACTGACAGCCTTAGCCTGTGGAAAGTACTGTACTAACATGGTACTTACTAGTTCCTTAGACCTCATCTTGGTCTAATTAGATCTTATNAAGTTAGAATTAAGTTTTTAAAAAAATACCCCACCTTACTAGTTCCTTAGACCTCATCTTGGTCTAATTAGATCTTATATTACTTTTCTGGGCGATTCTTAACCTTATAGGCAAGTTTATATAGACTTAGCCACTCCTTGCGATCTGTACCTAAGTACCTTATAAGGACTGGCTAGGGCGCTGGCTCGGCCTCTAACTGCTAATAAGGTCCTCTTTCTTAGGGTACCCACGGGTCTATTTGACCTGGACATCTTGACTAGCTTTCTGGTGATTTGTAGGATGAATGCTAAGTCAACTGGGACTGACAATTACTAATAGTAGCTAACTAGATGGCAGGCTATCACTCAGCTTAGTAGACAACCCTAGGTTGCTAACTCTAAGTATGGCTTTCCTATCTGAATTTCTGGCCCTGGGGTAGAGATACACCAATGGCCTCTAGGCGTGCTTTCCTAATAATACAGACGCCAAACTGGTAGTTATATCCCCTAGTCGCGCCTATACTATTCAACTCACTACCCAATAACTATTCATGAGCTTCTAAGATCTGGGCCTGGCTATTAAACATACAATTCTACTAAATCAATGAACTGGAGAATAGACGAGTTTCTAAGATGCTCCCAGTGCGTATCACACTCAACATGTTCTTTCCCGACGAGGGATACTGCGGTATAATCTATGAACATGTTCTATAAGCTAACCACAACATTCATACATTTATAATCTACAGAAAAAGCTGATCACAACAATTCTATTCACAATCTACTAATATCAGTTAGGTGTAACACGTATATGAATAGACTCGTTATCTAATTGCATCAGCTAATTACTCTATACAAAATCATGGTCGTGCTTCATAGGCATACGTCGTATCACTATAGACGGGAATAACTTGTCGAAGGAATAATCCTACATACCTGAACTGTCGTTTCCTGAATAACCGACGAGTTTCAACTTGGATTTGTCAGCTCTTTCCTGCTGTAACCATTATACCAGAAGAAAGAGATGAATTTCAATACCAAATTTTGGTTGAAACGATAACTTTTTTAATACTAATAGAAATTATAATTCAATAATGTAAAACATGGTCGAAAACCTATATTATCCCGAGATTTTAGAAAGGAGAAATGCTTATTTGGAGCCTATGATCGTATAGAAATCAGTTTGGAGCAATACTGACAACTTTTGCTCGGCGGGGCTACAATTTTCCAGGCAAATTTCGTGAAAGTAACTCCGTAGTAATGCTCCCTGCGGGCTTAGAACTCCATAACCGAAGTTAATTTGAATTTGCATTGCGTTTGATAGCCTAATCGGAGGAAAAACATTTGATTTCCTCATTTCTTACTCTATCTGGCCGAAGATATACTTGGAAAATGATTCAATTAAAGTGAAGGGCCTATATATACCTTGGAGGTCAGTGGAAGGGGAGGCACAATGCACCGCCCATAGCACCAAAACACGGGTGCGACGCGCCGCCCATTGCGCTGAGGTAGAGGCGCGACGTGCCGGCCATAGCGCCAAGCTGCCTGGCGCGGCGCGGCACCTAGTGCGCTGGGCCTCCGATCCTGCCCTCCTGCTTGGTCGATTTTGTGCTCTTCCATTCATCCCCCAAGCCTTTTCCCGTATGCGTCATACTCTAAAACTCTAAATATATGTACGCATGCATCCATCAAAAAATACAACTTACGGTGTGTAACAATTTGGTTCCTCCATAAAACTTTCACTGAAGCGACTTGCTTCTCAGCTTACGAACCTGATGGTTAAGGATCTGAACTAGGATCTCTTCATATGAGAGACTATCTTTCACTCCCACACCGTCTAGTGGTACAACTGATGTTGGATCACCAATGAACTTCTTCAATAGTGACACATGGAAGGCTTGCACAGATGCTAACTTTGGAGGTAATTCTAACTAATATGCCACACTACCAATTCTCTTCAAAATTCTATAGGGTCCCACATATCTAGGACTGAGTTTTCCTTTCTTCCCAAATCTCATCACCCCCTTCATGGGAGAAATTTTCTGATAAACACAATCATCTACTGCAAACTCTAGCTCTCTTCTCCTTACATCAGCATAGGATTTCTATCGACTTTACGCTGTTTTCAACCTCTCCCTGATAAGTTTCACCTTTTTCATAGCTTCATGAACTGAGTTTGGCCCTATCGGGTAGCTTCAAAAACCTCAAACCACCGTATAGGAGACCTACATATCCTACCATATAATGCCACAAACGGGGCCATCTGGATAATGGAGTGGTAGCTGTTGTTGTACGCAAACTCTATGAGAGGGAGGTGATCATCCCAACTGCCCTTGAAATCGATCACACATGCTCTTAACATATCTTCAAAGGTCTGGATAGTCCTCTAAACTTGTCCATCTATTTATGGGTGAAAAGTTGTGCTGAGCTTGACTTGGGTACCTAGTCATTTTTTAAATGACTACCAGAAATGCGAAGTGAACTGGGTACCTCTATCTGAAATAATAGACAAGGGAATCCCATGCAATCTAACCAACTCCCGGATATAAAGCTAGCATAATCCTCAATTGAGTCTGTAGTTTTAACTGGGAGGAAATGTGCTCACTCAGTCATCCGGTCTACTATTACCCCGATTCAGTCATGTTGCTGATGAGTACGAGGTAGACATGTAATAAAGTTCATATTCACTTCTTCCCACTTCCATGTGGGTATGCTGATATCCCGAGTCATACCTCCCAGTCTATGATGTTCTACCTTAACCTGTTGGTAGTTCGGGCACTTAGCCACAAATTCTACTAGGCCTCTTTTCATGTCGTTCCACTAGTAAATATCCCGTAGATCATGGTACATCTTAGTGGCACCGGGGTGGATAGAATATCTCGAACTGTATTCTTCAGCCAGTTTCTATTATCTCAAGTTACCTACATCTGATACACATAGCCTACCCTAGTAACGAAGCACACCATCATCTCCTTTGGAGAAAACCTCCAATTCTTTTCTGAGAACGGCTTTCTTTAGCTTAAAAAGCATAGGATATTCATCCTGCCTTGACTTCACTTCAATGACTAACGAGGAATCTAATCCACTCTGCACCACTACTTCTTCCTCGGCTGAATCAACTAACTGCACTCCCAAACGAACTAATATGTGGATATCCTTTGCCAGTTCGATCATTCGGGGTAACAAGGCACGCGGGCACTCTTGGAGTCGGCATATTATTGGCTGCAAATGAGAGAGGAGATTGGAGGCTACATGTGGACTTGTCTTATTTTCCAACAAGACAAAGTTGAGAACAAGGAGCCCGGTAGACTTTTGGAACCTCTACCAGTGGCGGAGCAACCATGGGATAGTGTCATCATGGACTTCATCACGGCACTACCATTGTCCAGTTACATTATTGTCATGGTTGATAGATTCTCGATTTTCTACCCTGTTCAACATGAGCCATGCTCCCATAGACATCCGACTTAGGGCATCAGCCACCACATTAGCTTTGTTCAGGTGGTACTACACACTCCTGTCGTAATCCTTCAATAGTTCCAACCAACTTCTCTGACAAAGATTTAAAACATTCTGATTGAACACATATTGAAGGCTCTTGTGATCGGTGAAAACATCCATGTGAGCCCCATAAAGGTAGTGCCTCCATATATTAAATGCAAACACCATTGCTGCCAACTCAAGGTCATGACTCGGATAGTTCTTTTCATGAACGTTGAGCTATCTAGAGGCGTAAGCTATCACCTTCCCTCTTTGCATCACAACGCAACCGAGTCCAACTCTGAAAGCATCACAATGCACTACGAACCCATATGTTCCTTCCAGTAGGGTTAATACTGGAGCGGTAGTGAGTCGAGTCTTCAACTCTTGGAAACTCTACTCACACGCGTCTGAACACTGAAATTTCATCTTTTTCTGAGTCAACCTAGTCATAAGAGATGCAATGGAGGAAATCCCTTCTACAAAACATCGGTAATAACTGGCTAGACCCAAGAAACTTCTGATTTCAATTGGGGAAGTAGGTCATGGCCAGTCTTTCATCGCTGCTATCTTTTCAGGATCTACCTAATACCCTTACCCGAGACCACGTGACCAAGGAAAGTCATGGACTTCAACCAGAATTCACATTTGCTGAACCTAGCGAACAACTAGCAGTCTTTGAGTGTCTATAGCACTATCCTCAGATAGTTAGCATGCTCTTATTTGCTTCTGGAGTATACCAGAATGTCATCAACGAATACAATGAAGAACATGTCTAGATATTGCTTGAAAACTCTGTTCATCAGGTCCATGAAAGCTGCGGGAGAATTAGTTAATCCGACGGACATAACCATGAATTCTTAGTGACTGTATCGTGTTCTGAAAGTTGTCTTCGGTATGTCACATTCTCTGACTCTTAGCTAATGATATCCCAACCTGAGATCTATCTTGGAGAAACAACTAGATTCCTAAAGCTGATCGAACAAATCGTCAGTCATGGGTAGGGGATACCTATTCTTAACTATGGCCTTATTCAACTGACAGTAATCGATACACATTTTGAGAGTACTGTCTTTGTTTTGCACGAATAATACTGGAGCACACCATTGAGAGATGTTGGGCCTGATGAAACCTTTATCAAGGAGGTCTTTCAACTTCTCCTTTAACTCCTTAAGCTCAGCTGGAGCCATTTTATAAGGAGGGATGGAGATGGGATGAGTGTTTGAAGATGGTCTATGCCAAAGTCTATTTCCTGCTCAGTAGGGACTCCAGGAATATCTTCAGGAAACACGTCCGGGAATTCACTAACATCTGGAACTGACTGGATAGTTGGGGTCTCAGAGATGGAATCTTTGACTCGAACTAGATTATAAATAAACCCTTAGAAATAAGCTTCCTGGTCTTAAGGTAGGAAATAAACCAACCCTTAGGCGTTGAGCTATTGCCCATCCACTCTAACACTAGCTCATTAGTGAACTAAAATCTGATGACTCTAGTTCTATAGTGGACTGAGGAATAACCAGAGTGTAACAAATCCATGCCAAGAATGAGATCAAAATCGAACATGTCTAAATGTACAAGATCAGCTGGAATGACCTTATTAAAGATAGAGATTGGGCAGTTTCTATACACCCGGCTGGCTCTAACTGACTCACCAACTGGGGTAGAGACTGAGAATGGTTCTGAGATGACTTTTGGACTGGTATCAAATTGGAGAGCTACATAGGGAGTCGTGAATGATAGTGTGGCTCCTAGATCTAGTAGGGTATGCACATCTAGATGGAAAAGTTGTAACATACTCGTAACCACATCAGATGAGCTCTCCTAATCCTGACGAGAGGAAAAAGCATAAAAATGGTTTTGGCATTGATCGACATCCGTACTTGAAGGTTGACCTGCTGAACTGGTCGGCCTGCTGGAGCTGCTGAAGTGGTGGATTGTGATCTCCCCCTTCCCGTTGACAGGAATTCTTTGAGCTGATGACCTAATTGTCCACACCCAAAGCTACCCTCTTGGCCATGAAGGCATTCCCCAAGATGGTTCTTGCCACACTTAGGGCAAGCTAGGTAGTGGTTGCTAGCACTGTGACTCTAGGACTATGTGCCAGATGCTCAACCCCTCCTATCCTTACGGGATCGAAAAGTAGGGGCACTAGCTGAAGTGGGTGTTGGATCCCTCTGTTTCTACTACTACTACTGTAGAAGGATACTATCGCCAGACCTCTCGTGCCCATAATCTGATTGGCCAGTCCTACTCCATTTATTCTCCCGCTCCATGTCTTTCCGTTTTTCTGCCTCAATCTGCTAGGCATGCATGATGAGGCTGGATAGGTCAATATCCTTGATGAGCATTGCAGTTCTGCATTCCTTAAGGACCAAGTTCAATACTCCATTGATGAACTTTAGCATACGAGACTTGTCTTAGCTACCATCTCCGCAACATATTTTAACAACTGTGTGATCTCCAGTGCATACTCTTCTACCGTCCTGTTGCCCTATTTCAATTTCATTAATTCTACCACCTTAGAATCCCTTAACTCCTAGGGAAGAATATGTCTAGGAAGGTTGTTGTGAACTCCTACCACTGCACCGATTCCGCTCCCGCTGGTCTCCCTTCTTTCCATTGATCGTACCAGATCTAGGCTACCCCTTTCAACTGGTAGGCAGCCAAGTCAACACTCTCAGCAGAGCTAACACCCATAATCTGAGTGATCTTCCAAATCTCATCCACAAACTCCTATGGGTCCTCTCCCACCTTAGATCCATGGAAGGCTGGAAGGTTCATTCGAGTGAAGTCTCAAACTCGTGCAACTGCTGCGAACCCATTTGGGTTAACTGGAACCACTTGCTGGTTCACTTGATTCGTGACTGTCTATGCCAGCAACTGGATTGCCGCTCTAAACTCTTTTGAGGACACTTGGTCATCCTAAGGGGATACTGGAGCCGGTGGGGCAGGTCAGTTTCCGTCGCCGGCCCTTCTTCCATTTCTGCATCTTGGAGGGATGATTTCACTAATGAAATAGAGCACGAGTTAGGAGAATGTTTCTACAATCGAACTTCAACGCACGATAAAGAGTATGAACAAAAAGGAGTTTTCCTAAAAACGTCTCTTAGCCTCCCCATCATAAGTGTGGCTCGCTTCACACCCATGAAGAGGACTCTACTTGACGCGGCTTTCGGACATCCTAGGATACTCTAAGCCTAGTTCTCTAATACCAAGTTTGTCACGACACGATTCTATACCCTTGATGAGACACGGTACTTGGAGTCATAACTAACCCCAAGCCAACCCATGGTCTATCATAACACAGGTAATCTAAGTAATCATAGCAGAAGCTTAAATAATAAAACCATTTAAGGGAAGCTAAATAATAAAAGTTTACACATCTGAAAAAAAAAAAAAAGTCTGAGTCTATATGTGAAAGCCATCTACAACTGATGAGTTGCAGGGACAAGCCCGCAGCTAACTCTAAAGTCTAACTGAATGAAAAATAATTGAAGAAAATAAACATTGTCCTTATAAGATAAGGACTCACCACTGGTACAACTCATATAAACTGAAGAAGATCTACTAGTGGTTCTGAGCTAAGAACCTGCAGCTGTATCATGATGCGATACAACATGGAAGGTATGCGTCAGTACTTTGAATGTACTGAGTAAGTGGGAGAAATTATAACATAAAGGAATAAATAACTAAACTGTAGTGACATGCAATGACCAATTGAAATATTGAAATTGAATAAACTTAAATATAACTAAAATGGTAAAAATGACCCTATCTGATGATAATAGACATGCCCTAAATATGAGATACAGAGCTAAACAAACTATATTGAACTAAGTAAACTAAAAATATTCTGAACTAAGCTAAACTAAAACTGTATTGACTAGTGGGAGAGTCTATAACCGACATATAACCACGTGAGATAGACGTGGAGTCCGATGTATACACCCCATCGGTAGGACCCAATATACTTTTCTAGGGTATAAAGGCAAGAACTGGGTGATCACATGTCTAGGGCCATAACTCCAATAAAATAACCTATGGTGGCAATGTAGTTCTTGGAACCTGGGAGTGCTGGAACCCCGGTCCACTCGGTGCTAAGTCCTACTCCCACTAGATAGTCCTAGACTAATTACTAAGTTGATAGATCGAAACCGGGGTCCAAGACTAAGTCAGGAATACCAATCTTAATGTATCCTGAGAGTCTTATTGGACCAGATTCTGTTATTGGTGTTCGAAGACTAGTCAAAGCTTCTTATTTGAGAGAGTCGTAACCGTCTAAAGAACAAACTAAAATATGAAGCTGATGGTCCTGAAGCTGGTCATAGCTACTTATCTAGAAGTTTCATAACAGTCTAAATAACCACAAAATTTTGAGATTTGATATCTGAGTCTAATAATTGATAATTTGGAGGCACCAGGCACCTCAAGAAAAGACTGTAGTCAAACTGATCAGCTGAAATTTCTTAATAATACTGAGTATGCTAATAATCTGACTGAGAATTGATTAACATCCATCTGACTGAGATTTCAGCTACTAATAATATGGGAATCCCCAACACTAATAGAATTAAGCAATTTGGATAATTAATCGATTATGCAAGACTCTAGTTTTGCTGCATTCTAAAGCTAGGGCTAGAGTTCATTTTGCAGGGACACGAATCTATATAATCACAACATAGTGGAATTATAACTACAATTAGAATGAATAATATTCCACACATTATAGTCACAATTTTGCTGAAAATTTATTCCTATTTGAAAACTCATGGACTAGAACTAATAGAAGAATTAAGGAAGGGTTTTTGGGACACAAGGGAAGAACAATTTCTTTGTGGAATTCCCACATACATGGTGAAGAATTTACAAAGAGAATACCTTGAAAATTTGATAAGAAACTGACTGCCCTAGCTCTTGCTCTGAGTGTTTTCGAGAGAAATCTTACGAAATGATTTTCTGAGGGGACGAGAGGGGTGAAGTAATCGTCGATTACCCCTATAAATTCCCTTAAAATAACACAAAATATCTTATTTAGGGGTTAAAAATATGGGATATTACAAAATTTTCCCTGGGGAAAAACCTAGAAAAACTACCGACAGGGGACCAACGGGTCACTCAACAAGTCATTGGATGGGACCACGACTCGTTAGGACCAGTCATAGCTCCTGAGGCCTGGGTTCTAGGCTCACTAGAACTGGCCATGAGAGGGACCACGACTCGTTGGATGAACCAACGGGTCGTTGGTTCCTCCCATGGCACTGGATGGAAATTCTAGGAGGACTGACAACGGGAAACACAACGAATCGTTGGTGGACCCAATTGGTCATTTTATCGAGTCATTACCTTCACTAGAAAGGTTATTAAAACTGCTAAACTTTGCACAACGGATGGTAACAACGACTCATTGTGTGATACAATGGATCGTTTCTACAACTCGTTATTACTGAAGGAAGTTTTTGGGACTCTCCACGAATGACTCACACCACGAGTCATTGTATCACACGAAGACTTGTTGGTTGATTCATGGGGTCCGGGAAGAGGGATTTCTGAGCTAGGGACCAATGAGTGATAGGAAGACTCATTTTTCCTCATAACGAGTTGTTCCATGAATTTGTTCTCGTAGGACCAAGTGAGGCTGACCATGACGAACACAATGAGTCGTTGGAACTGACCACTGCTCAGTGTCCAACAACTCATTTTTTCGGTCGATTTGAGGCAACTTTTCTGGTTTCTTCTAGATTTTTCTTGCAAGGTCTGAGTTTTGTCAAGAAAAGTTTTTGGGATGTTATAAGCCCACACCCTGTCCTTTTAAAACCCCACACCGACCTAAAATGTACGTTACTTCTAAATTTTTAGCCATTATTCCCTTTGTTCCAAGTAGAATCACACACCAAACATTGCTCCTACACAAAACAGTCCCTTCTGTGATCAAGTCAAGGATTTTTCTAGCCCTAACGTGCCAATTCGTTTTGACCCACTGATCAAGTGAGTAATTCTAGGGAAAAATTCTATTAGTTTTAAATAAAATTGACAAGGTCATCTTGGTTAAGTATAAAATGAAATGTTCATGCTTCTAACCATGTTTAATTGTGAGGGAATAATCACTATATAAATGACCTAAAACCAGCCATAGATTTACACTGTGTTACTGAGCATCTGAGAGTAACACCCCAGAAGTGCCTAGGACTAGACTCGAGATTTGAAATAAAAAGTATCATAAATATGAGCAGGACGAGTCATGGTATGGGTTGTTGGTGGGACTAACAACCGGTTGGAAGTGTTCATGGTGAGAATCTGTAGAGTAGGATAGGAAGTAACAGGTCTCAAGATGACTCATTGGTTGAAGTAATGAGTCGTGGGTCAGAATCGTTATTTGGTTCTAGAATGTTATGAGGGAAGGTATGACTGGTGGGATGACCAGTGGTGAGCAACCACGGATTGTGGTAAGGAACCTTTTGTTGGGGGCTAGGTTTTAAAAATTGGATGGTACAGGCCAAGGTATGACCCGTGTTGAGTGACGACTGGTCGTTACTTCCACCCGTAAGGAGAAAGGATTTTCTCCCAGTCGTGGAAACGAAAGGAAACAACCATCCCTTGGTAGATGGTACGAGTCATGGTGTGCTACTTGGGAACTTTATAACTCAGACATGAGTTGTGGCTCCGACGAGAGGAAACCACGACTCGTTAGATCGAGGTACGACCCGTTGGATCAGTCGTGGTCAATGGCAGTGCAGATTTTCCAGGTTTTTCATTCAGGGTATTTTCGTTATTCCAAAGCCCTAAGGTCCTAAACTACATCATTTTAAGCACAAGTTAGCTGGGTTTTAAGGGGGGTAAACCTAGTCTAAGAATCCCCACTCCATGCATGAAACCTAGAGCCTTCCTTGAAGATCAAGTTTGAGAGATTTCATAAAATTCTCTTCAATTTCATTTGGGCTTTCAAGTGGGAGTGTGAATTCGATTTACCCAGGTATGTGAGGCTATGAATGGGAGTTCTTTCATTCCCATTCCCTAGTTTCTTCTAAAATTCAATTGATTTCATTTTTAAATTCAAGTTTCATGATCTATGAGGTTTATCCCAATTCTTGTGAATTTCCCTATGATCTCTCTATGGGTAAATTCCCTTCATGTATGAAATCATATTTTATGATTTATAGGTAGATTTTATCATTATTTCAACTATAAATTTATAGATTTGAATTTCCATTTAATTATGCCCAATTATGTATATTTCATGAAAAGTCAAGTTATGATTTCATTATGATCTTGATTTTCTTTAGCCCATTACGATTTACAATTTATGGTATGAATTCTCTCAAATGCTCATCATGAAATTATGAATAGCAAGTATATCAATATTTTTCAAGTATGCATGGATTTCATGATTTATGAATTTATGACTCTTGACCAACTTATGGGCCCTTATTCATGGCCAATCATGTATTTCAAGTATCATCAAGTATTTTATGTTATAATTGACCATGTCCTTTATGAATGATTTATGATTATGATATGAGCCATGTGCATATTTTTGGGAGCATTGTCTAGCACCGACTAGCCCGATGTTCAAAGGACTACACCGGTGTCTCAGAACTACATGCCATCATAGGTTATATATCCAAATGTTAATGTTACTGGATCACCGTGATATTATATAATGCACATCCCTTACCTGGCAAGCCTGGGACGGCTTTGCCCACTTGAGCGAGATAGTTGGGGCATCATGTAAGATCTACCATGATGGTGTCAATTATGACGAGTCCTCCAATTATTCCTAATAATTTATGCATGGTTATGTTTAGGTTAATTTGTCCCAATTCATGTTTAATGAAGCTTTTCTCCCATGATTATGATTATGACTGATTTATCAATGTTTTTAAAACCTAGAGCCCTTTTGGTTGCACTATGATATTTATGTTATGATCATGTTATCCTACTCTTATGAACTTTTATGTATTTGAACTGTCTATTTTTTACTTACGTTGCGTACTCAGTACATTCCAATTACTGAACGCATATTCTATGTTGTATTGTTTCATGATACATGTCCAAGGGATCAGTCTCAACCTCATCATTAGCCCCTGATTCCCTCTCTGACCTGTCCAGCTGGTGTTGGTGAGTCCTCATTCTTCGAGAAGTTAAGTCATTATAGTTTATTATGTTCCTTTAAGTTTCAGACTTTGTCGAGTTAGTTAGGAGTGCTTTCCCATCAGCTCATCTATTATGTTAGAGGCTTTCAGATATTATGTAGAAATCAGCTTGACGTTGTTGATTTAATTCTAGATTGATATAGATATATGTAAGAAGACTTCCACTATTATGTATGTTAAACTTCCGTTTTATGATGTTGAGTTTAAATGTTATGTTCATTCCATGGGTTGACTAGGAGCCTCTCGGGATTTCTTGTCCCGTGTCTCAATCCGGGTCTACTTTCGGGTCGTGACAATGAGGGAGTATGGCCAAGTTCTTTCAATTAATATTTTATAGCATAAATTGGTGTAATAGATTTTTTGATGGGGGTAAAGGCTAAGTAACCCCCAAACATGATTAAAATTGGAAAATAAATGTGGATGATTGAAAACCTAAATTGAGCACACTACATAGGGTGAGGGTAGACTTGACGAACCAACCAATGACCCATTGTATCACACAATGGCTTGTTCCTTGGGTTGTTAGGTTTGCGCAATGATCCAATGTGCATGAACTTTTTAAGATGAGTCGTAAAATGAAATGTTGTATTAAACAAGTCATTCGATTTAGTGATTAGTTGGTAATTTACCAACTCATTAGGCTCTTAAGCATGAACTTTAGTCTAGTTTTCAAGTTGTTTTAGATGGATTTTATGCCTTTTTTCCTTATTGTGTGCAGATATTTTATTTGGAGAAAAGAGCAAGAAAGGGAGAAAAAAGAAGGGAATTAGGTGAAAATCGGCGCTTCACCGGAAGAGACCGGCCAAATGCCATCCAAGAGCTGATGAACACTGCTTCTGGGAATGATAGCGACCGGTGAATGCGGACTTTCGCCAGCTACATGCTGGTATTTCTGCCGATTGACCCCTAAAATTTCTAGATCGAGGAGAAAAGAATCGGCCGCACATGGTTAGAGATCGGTAAACTGTCGGAGGAATCACCTATGGCCACTGGAAATCACTGGAGGCGGAACAAATTAGAGCCGGTGGTTTGAGGAATGTAACCGGTGAACCGCTGGTGCTAGAACACTGACTAGGGAAAAAATTTTCCAGCACGGAAAAATAGATAGAATACCCTACTTGTGGATATATTCTCGGGAGAAGTACTCTGTACTGGTCAGATCCTAATTTTGAGCTTTTAGAACATTCTCTTGGTGGAGAAGAAAGTAAGAATTTGATTGGTGGAATTTGAAAAGAATTATTTTTTCTTTTTCTTCTTCTTCTTCTTCATAGCAAGGTACTACCATTGTTGAAAACTTCTTGTGGAATTTGATTTTGCTACTCGTATTATTGGATTCAATGAGTTTATTGTTAAATGTGCTTTTGAATTTCATAACTATGAGTAGCTAAATCATTAATTAGAGGTGTGTGATGATGAATTCTTTATTAGACTGTGAATTGCTAGAGTCATCTAAATATTGTTTAATTAAGTGTAAATACATTAGTTTCTCTCCAATCTATAATTGAAGATCCGTTGTTATTGGTGTGGGTCTAATTGTTCTTACTTGATTGTTGTGTACAAAAAAAGAATTGAGTATTGGGAGATAATTTAATGGTGGATATGGATGAGATATTGTGAAATTGGGCTATAAATAGCCAAAATTACATTCTCACTCCTAATTAATAGCTAATAGCTAGATATTAGTGCAACTATTTATCAAAATCGGATCGAGTTGAGTTGATGGTGTCTAGAGGTTTGAAAGAACTCTAGCAATAGGTATTTATGCGGCTGAAAAACATTAAATTCCCATTTTCCTGAGATTATTTACACAAATCAAACTTATGAGATGACCTAGCATGACCCTATTTTGTTGGCATATCATCTACACCACACCTCTAGTCTTTCACATTCTTGTCAAGAACCTTGGTAATTTTGCTATCCTAGTCAGCCAAATTAGAAGTTATATTCTATTGTAAATTTCAATCTCCCCCAATATGTTTATTTTAATGTTATTACCAAGTGGTGCAAGCTAAATTCAATTTCTCAAACGACACTCTTGTGTATCATTCACTAGTCCCTATGGGATTCGCCCCCGACACCAGTTAGAATATTTGTTTTGATACAATGATTGTTTATACTCTTTTTATGAGGAGTATATTTTGGACATTATTAAAAATGGTGACGTTGTTGGGGACTAACGGTTGATACACTTGTGTTGATTGTTAATTTGAACTAGTCTTGCATCATAGGTGTTGACATAAAGTTTTGTTGTTCCCTTTAGGAAAAAGTCATATGAGTCATCATTTATAATTAGGAGATAGCTCAGTGGAGGGAAATATGGAGCATGAGGAAGATAACACGATGATTCCCGAAGTGGTGGGAGCCATTTTCTTACCGCCTACGGTAGGGAATGCAGTGATCCACGTCACAAGTACAATGCTACATTTGCTACAAATGAAAGGGTTGTTTGGGGAAAACCATGTGAGGACCCAAATCGTCATTTGAGAAATTTCTTGGAGATATATCAAACTTTAAACATCACAAACATAAGTCAAGAGTCTGTCAGGCAAAGGCTCTTCCCATTTTCCCTAACAGGAGAAGCGATGATATGGTTGAAGGAATTGCCTCCTGGTTTTATTACCTCTTGGCAAGAATTAACTGAAGCTTTCTTGGATCAGTTCTTCCCTCCGTCGAAAATGTTATAGCTGAGGGATGAAATCAGAAATTTTAGAAAAGAGCCGGGAGAACCATTGCATGAAGCATGGCTATGGTTCAAAAAGAAGGTTTCTCTTTGTCCCAACCATGACCTTACTGATAGAGTGCTTCTCCAAAGCTTTTACCAAGCCCTCAACTCCATCAACAAATTCGTAGCCAACAATTAAGCTGGAGGTTCTATTATGGATCAAACATATGGGTTGGATAAATCCTTTTTTTCCTGAATGACAAAAACAAATAGGGCCTAGCACACGAGAGAGAAAAATAAATCTACACATGATATTAGCTCTAGTGCATTGCCGGCTGAGTTGTGGAAAAGAGATGAAGAGCAAGATGAAAATATTGCTAAAATTATGACACAACTGGAAATAATGACCAAACATGTGATAGGGGCAAGGTCCAAGGTGGTGAATGTTGTAGGTATGCAAGGTACGTTGAAATTTGAAGGAGAATCATTGCCACCGAGGTACGATGAGGAATGCAAATAGAAGGGAAATCAGATGGGTGTGTCCTCGACCTAGGTTTCAAGGGACAACTCAAGGTCCTTAGTGCCCAAGGGAAGAGAACCAAGGCTGGAGAAATCATGATGCATAGGGGTGTCCTAAAAGAAATGAAATCTGGGGCAACAGGGAGCAAAATAGAGAGGGAAATTGTTACCACCGAAGTTCAAACCCATATGTTCCCCCGCCAAAACTTTAAAACGCCCAAAGTCAACCAGGTATGAGCGATGCAAGTAGCTCAAAAATTGAAGAGATGTTAGCAATAGTCCTCAGGAAAGTGGAATCAACTGACAACGGGGTCAAGAAATTGAACGGGGAGGTGTCTAATCTTGCACAGACGGTGATCTCTCATTCAGCCTCCATTAAGCATTTGGAAGCTCAAATGAATCACTTGTCCGCTCAAATGAATCCCTAAATGAAGGAAATGCTCCCAAGTGACACATTGCCAAACCCAAAGAAAGACAGTCAATGCATGGCTATTGTTACTAGGAGTGGTAAATTTTTTGGAGATGCAAGAGTGAAGCCCAAGGAGGTTAGTTCTCCCAAATGAAATGAGGAAAATGAAGTTGATAAGATGCCGAAGACGCCAAGGAATGGTGCAAATAGTGAAGATGGAGGTAGGAGAAAGGATGATGAAGTTCCCTCACACATTGATGAAGATGAGGTAGGAATGAAGGCCTCAAACGATGAAAAGGTTGAAGCAAGACTGCCGCCCCCTTATCCACAACGGTTGGCTAAGAAAAAAGAAGGATGATCAGTTCAGCAAATTTATTGACATGTTCAGCAAATTGTCTATTAATATACCTTTGGTGGATGCCCTTCCCCAAATGCCCGGATATGCAAAATCCATGAAGGAGTTGCTGAAAAAGAAGAAGGTGGTTGACGTAGTTAGGGGGGAGACGACGCACCATTGCAGTGTGATGATGATGATCAATATTGCCCCCAAGAGGGAAGACCCAGGGGCTTTCTCAATCCCTTGTATAATTGGGATATGTATGTTTAAGAAAGCTCTTTGCCATCTTAGTGCAAGAATACATCTAATGCCCCTCATCATTTTGAAGAAGTTTGGACTTGGAAGCACCAAACCCACATCAATGAGGTTCCTAATGGCGGATCATTCCATAAATAAGCCTATGGGAGTATTAGAAGATGTATTGGTGAGGGTGGATAAATTCATTTTGCTAGTTGACTTCGTAGTACTTGACTGCGAAATGGATGTTGATGTGCCAATCATTTTGCGGATACCGTTGCTCGCAACTAGTAGAGCTTTGGTTGATGTGCATCTAGGAGAGATTTAGTTAAAAGTTAGAAGTGAAAAAGTCACCTTTAAGGTGTGTCCATGAGCAGAAACTCCCGAAGAATGCAAGCTGATAGGAGTGTTGCATGTAGGGAATGAGGAGAGTAGAGTTGAGATGGAGAAGTTTGAGTCAGAGGATGATCCTTCGAATGAGGATTGCTAAATGAGAGTTGCGTCACACCACGATGTTAACTAAGGCGCTTCTTGGGAGGCAACGATGTTG